>ML660200.1:3511112-3556045 GCA_007570785.1 Antilocapra americana | reverse complement strand
GGGGAGGGAGGAGGGAGGGGGTACCCGGAGGGGAAGCATATGTAAACCCATGGTGATATCATGACAATGTATGGCAAAAACAATAATAAAAAAAAAAAAGAAAAAAAAAATAGGTGGACGGTCTAAATAGACTTTTCTCCAAAGAAGACACACACATGGCCAACAAACCCATGAAAAGATGCTAAACATTACTAATTATTAGAGAAATGCAAATCAAAACTACAATGAGGTATCACTTCACACCAGTTAGAATGTCCCTCATCAAAAACTCTACCAAGAATAAATTCTGGGGAGGGTGTGGAGAAAAAAGGAACTCTCTTAAACTATTAGTGAGAATGTAAATTAATACAGCCACTGCACAGAACAGCACAGAGATTTCATAAAAAAAACTAAAAATCAAGCTATCATATGATTCAGCAAACCCACTCCTATGCATATACCAGAAGAATAACATAATTGAAAAGGTGCATGCACCCCAGTGTTCATCGCAGCAGTATTTACAACATCTTGGAAGCAACCTAAATTCCATCAACTGAGGAATGGATAAAGAAACTGTGGTACATATACACAATGAAATATTATGTCTGCCATAAAAAGGAATGAAACAATGCCATTTGCAAAGATGTGGATGAACCTATAGATTGTCATACAAAGTGAAATAACTCAGAAAGAGAAAAATCTCATACAATATCACTTATATGTAGAATCTAGAAAAATGGTACAGATAAACTTATCTGCAAAGCAGAAATAGAGTCACAGAAATAGAGATTTACAGTTACCAAGGGAGAGGGGAGAGTGGGAGGGGAAAGACTTGGGAGATTGGAATTGACATATATACTCTACTATGTAAAAAACAGATAACTAATGAGAATCTACTGTATAGCACAGGAAGCTCTACTCAGTGAACTGTGTGACCTAAATGGGAAGGAAATCTAAAAGAGAGAGACTATAAATATATGTGTGCCTGGCTCACTTTGTTGTACAGCAGAAACTGATACAACATTGTTGAGTAACTATACTCCAATAAAAATAAATAAATAAAAAATAAAGTTTAGAAAAACCAAAAGAAATGATGAGTTAAAAGAAAGTATGTTAAATGTCGCCTGGCATGTGGTAAATGCTCAGTCTGGATTATTATGATTGGTTGGACCTTCACAGAAGCTCAGAGAGTAGTATTGACATGTATACACTACCATGTGTAAAATGGACAGCTAGTGGGAAGATGCTGTGTAACACAGGGAGCTCATATCTGTACTCTGTGATGACCCAGAGCAGAGGAATTTGGGGGGGGGAGTGGGAGGGAGGTTCAAGAAGGAAGGGATATTTATATACTTACAGCTGATTCGCTTTGTTTAACACCAGGAGCTAACACAACATTGTAAAGCGATTATCCCTCAATTTAAAAATGTAAAGATAAATTTTTAAAAAAGGAAAAAGAAATTACTTAATATAAACAATAAATGGACTCAACAGAGTCCATCAGAGTCCATCCCCCTCCCGAGCTCAGACTTTTCACCCCAGTCTCCCTGTGTGTCACTGTGTCCCCGGTGCACAGGCATCTGGGAGCACAGGCAGACAGGGCCCAGCAGACACTGGCTAAGTGGCTGTGGAGAGAAATGGGGCTGCAGCTGAAGAGAGACAGGGGGGATGCAGGGGAGGACTTTATTTTTTGTAACAAGATAAAGGCCTGTTTGCATGCTGATGGGAATGACCTAGTAGATAGGCTCAATTAATAATTAAGGAAGGAGGGCACGATTTCAGGAGCCAGGTCTTTAGGAGGACGAGAGGGTTCTGAGCAACTGGCAGGGACAGGAATAGTTCTAGGATAGCAGGAAGGAAGGTGGAAATCTGAATAAAGATGCGGAAGCCAGTGGATTTGGTAGATGAGGGATGAGGGAGTTCTCATTTGATTGTTTTTATCTTCTCAGAGGGCAGGAGCCAAACTCAACAGCTGAGTGGGGTCTGGGGAGGAATGGGTTCTGGGCACATGGAGAGAGAAAGATCTGAAGCTGGGGTGGGGAGGGCTGCGTGGCCACCTTTGCTGGAAACGTTAGGAGTATTCGGGCAACTATCTTGGGGGTTCCCTCTGCCAGGCACATTTTCTCAAACTTCAGAACAATCTGTAAGGTAGGAATTCCTAGGATCACCGATAAGGAGCTGTGGGTTCAAGGTCACACAGTTAGCAAGAGGCAGAGGCCAGATTTGAACCTGGTGTTTCTGATGACAGAGACGAGTGGCCCTCCGCACACATGCCTGTTGGACATGGCCTTGATAAGACTGCATAGTCTGACTCACCCACCCTGCTGAGCACCACCTCAACCCAGTATTCACCTGGTCAAGTCCTGTTTCCTGCAGAGTTGGCAAATTCGGGGCTCTGGTACATGAATGAATGTGGTTTAATGTCCTACCAGGGGAGTTTGGGGTATTTTTAACGGGAGCCCCTCTGTGCTTAATTCTGTACTGTACCTCTCTTTCCCTTCCACTTGTCACAACATGTTCCCAACCTCACCTTCTCACACCTGCCTTTGCCCCTCTAATCTGGCATTTGCCTGTGCCTTCTCCATGTGAGATGCTATGCGGGGAGCCACTGACACAACGATTAAAAACCCAGTTCGTGACCTCTGAGGTCAGGGTTCAGGGGGGAACCACAGGTGAACAGGTCAGCACAGAGTCGTGGGCTGGTCTGGCCCACGAATGTGGGGGCCAGAGGGGTCTCTGGTCTGAATCCCCCTCTTCCAGGCCTAGGACCAGTGAGATTCCTTCCCTACCAATTGCCCAAATCTGTATGACAAAATCTTAAAGAACCAAACAGCTGTATGGTAATGCCTCACTAAATGCACTCAAAATCTTTGTTGTTTAATCACTAAGTCGTGTCTAACTCTTTGCGATCCTATAGGTTGTAGCCTTCCAGCCTCCTCTGTCTATGGATTTCTCAGGCAACAGTACTGAATTGGGTTGCCAGTTCTTCTCCAAGGGATCTTCCCCATCCAGGGATCAAACCTGTGTCTCTTGCTTCTCCTGTATTGGCAGGCAGATTCTTTACCACCGATCCACCTGAGAAGCCCTACTCAAAATCATACAAACCATCAAATGAAATTTGCATGCTTGTTAAAATGCATGTTAGAACGACGTTTTTCTGGATTTTCTGATTGGAGTTCTGTGATAATCAGATGGGAGCTCTGCTCTGGCCCTCTGCCCCTTTTGGTGGGGGCTGGGAAGAATACTGCGTGGAACACAGAAAGTGCTTGGTACCGCAGGCTTGGGGGACTCCAAGAACTCGGTAAATACTGGGCAATGACTGACCTTTGCAGACGGTGGCAGGGTTGCGACCGGGGGACAGTCTGGGGAAGTCTCCTGCCCCACAAACACAACCTCCCACTCTGCATGATGAGCTGAACCCTGTTTTCCGCTCAGGGCACAAGGCCTGCAGACCTGTCGCTGGGGAGGCCGCCTTCCCGCTGCGGACACTAGGGGGCGCTGCAGGCCGTGCTCAGCCCGCCAGGCTCCGACCTCAGTCGGCCCGGCTCCGCCAGGGATGGAACTAGAGAGGCTGCGGATCCCGGCAAAGGCTCCAGGGCTGGACGCAGCCCACCGCTCAGAAGAAATACACACACTTTATCTGTGCCCGGTCCGGGCCTCCACGAAATTCTCTCCTCCGTCCACTGATGCCCAGTAATAACCAATCTACTGCTGGTCCTGGACAGAAGCATTCAAAAGGGACCATTTAAGGAGTCAGCACCTTTATCTTAGGATGTTGCACAACTCCCATTCATTAAGTACTCACTGTGAACTGGTACTATGTGAGGTTCTTTATATATATTAGTTCTTCAGAACAATCTCATGAGATTCTATAGCTCCCCTTTTACTAAGAAACTCAGAGAGGTTAGATATTTTTACAGGGGGACTAGCGAGCTGAGATGCAGCAGGGCTAAAAATCCAAATCCCAAAGTTGACCCAAAGCTCATGTCCTTCCCCATTCTTGCCATTGCTGCCGGTGCCCACAGCCCAGGGAAAATAAGCTGGGCAGGGGGAGGGGGCAGCCACAGCAGGTCTGATGGAAGAACTTCTGAAAAGCTTGAAGGAGATCAAGGTAGAATTCTACAACGAAAAGGCATCAAACTAGTCAGGGACCTGAGTCCCAACCTCTACTCTTTCAAATATTAGCTGGTGACCTCCAGCCAGGTCCTTCCCCTTTGGCACCCATTTCCTTATTTGGACAAGGTGGGCTGAGACTAGGTCATTTCCCAAGCGCTCCCACTCCGAACATCTCCAACAGTTTGTGCATGGAGAACTCCCTAACTAGGGGCTTCCTCCAAGGACTGGCCAGAGAGGTCAGAAGAGAGCCAAGAAGGGGCCTTCATGCATATAGTCTCAGGACTATGCCATCTGTGAATTAAGGTCTGGGTGCCAGAGGGCCAGAGCCTCTGAAAAGTCGCCCCATCCCAGGCCTGCCTGAGGATGGCCAGTCATCTGGAAAGGTAGGGGAGCAGGGCAGCAGAGACCATGCCACAGGTGCACACCCAGGTTTCTCAGTGAGCCCCTCAGTAACCAGGCAGCTGCTGGTTACTATTCACGCCCTCTGTCATCAGGTGGTACCCCCAGCACTCAACAGCTCATCTTTTTCTTGGCAGAATCTATCTGTCTCCTCCGGCTGCTTCCACTACAAACATGTTGCATTTAACTCTGTTCCAACATACTCTGCCCAGACACACTGTATGTGTCAGGTGTGAGGGTATGGGGATGCAGGCAACCTGCAGCCTGACCCTCCAAAACTCGCCATCCAACTGGGAAACAGAACCATCAACAGACAGCTAGGCCATTAAATATAGGGCCCAGGGACCCAGAGGAGGATGGAACCACTTGGGGGGTGATGGAGATCCGGGGCAGCTTCTAGCAAGAGCTCCCCCCAGGGCAGGGAGTGGATAAAGTCAGCTCAGGGAGTGAGGGCAGAGGGAAGATGCCCTAGGAAGAGGGAGCTGGGGGAGGTTCGGTGTGGGGGGAGGCTGGACTTTTAGGGATCAAGAGTGGTGAGGAGACTGGCACGGCAGCCCAGCTAAGAGATGTCAAGCCCTTGAACAGGGGAAAGGGGCACAGGAAGGGCCCTCTCCAACCAGAAGCCTGGAGAGGAGGGTGGACTCCAGCCTTATTCTTGGGCTCCTGGCTTGGGTGCCTGGTAGTGTAGTTGTGCTAGTCACTGAAGCAGAGGGCATTTTGAGGGAGAGAAAAGCTTGGGTTTGACCTGTGGGGACCCTTGAGGAGTTGTGCAATTGGTGTGAACAGAAGCGTCCACGGGGCTGCCTGGGCCTGCCGAGGAGACCCTCCCAGGACACCCGAAGCGTGGAGAGTTCTCAGAGGCAATTAAAGTGATTCTGTGATGCTGACTGTGGCCCCTGCTGTCATTGATGAAAGAGGCTGCAATTAATTAAAAATGAGCCTCCTTCTCTGGTGAGTGGTGCTTGCAGATGCTCCCCAGTGCACCTGAAGGCTCCTTATCTCCTGGATGAATGGATTTGCTTCTCTCTGAGACTCCTGGCTGGCTGACAGCTGAATCTCCACCAGGCACTGGGCTGAGGGGTCACTGCTTATATCAGTTTGCCCAGAGAGCCCCGCACCCCCTACTCCATAGAGGAACCCTCCTAGGTTAGCTCAATCAGAGCTGAAACCTGTGGGCCGAGGATAGCTTGAGCCTGAGGTAAAACTGCCCCCAAAGCCCGCAGGCCTCCCAGACCTACCTGTGGCAGGTAACCAGGTGGGAACTCTCACTCGACATACACACAGACACTCACAGTTGTCCAAGTTAGTAATTCATTCTATCTTTGGCTAAGACCATATATCTAAAGTCGCTCAGTCGTGTCTGACTCTTTGCAACCCTATGGACAGTCGCCTGCCAGGCTTCTCTGTCCATGGGAATTCTCCAGGCAAGAATAGGGTAACCCATCCCTTCTCCAGGGGATCTTCTCAACCCGGGGACCAAACTCAGGTCTCCCACACTGCAGGCAGATTCTTTTTTTTTTTTTTTTTTGTTTTTGCCATACATTGTCATGATATCACCATGGGTTTACATATGCTTCCCCTCCGGAACCCCCCTCCCTCCTCCCTCCCCCCCGGGAAATCTCGCTGTACCAGCCCCGAGCATCAATCCTGGGCTGGCGATTGATTAGACACATGACAATTAACATGCTTCAATGCCCTTCTTCCATATCATCCCACCCTTACCCTCATCCACAAAGTCCACGAGTCTATTCTATACATCTGCGTTCCTTTTGCTGTCTCGCATGTTGGGTTCTCGTTACCGTCTTTCTAAATTCCATATATATGCGTTAATATACTGTATTGTTGTTTTTGCTTCTGGCTTACTTCACTCTGGATAATGGGCTCCAGTTTCGTCCATCTGAGTAGAATTGCTTCAAATGAATTTTTTTTTAATGCTGAGTAATATTCCATTGTGTATATGTACCACAGCTTTCTTATCCATTCGTCAGTTGATGGGCATCTAGGTTGCTTCCATGTCTTGGCTATTGTAAACAATGCAGCCATGAACATTGGGGTACACGTGGCTCTTTCAATTCTGGTTTCCTCAGTGTATATGCCCAGCAGTGGGATTGCTGGGTCATATGGCAGGTCTATTTGCAGCTTTTTAAGGAACCTCCACACTGTTTTCCATAGTGGCTGTACTAGTTTGCTTTCCCACCAACAGTGTAAGAGGGTTCCCTTTTCTCCACATCCTCTCCAGCATTTATTGCTTGTAGACTTTTGGATGGCAGCCATTCTGACTGGTGTAAAGTGGTACCTCATTGTGGTTTTGATTTGCATTTCTCTGATAATGAGTGATGTTGAGCATCTTTTCATGTGTTTGTTAGCCATTTTTATATCTTCTTTGGAGAAATGTCTGTTAAGTTCTTTGGCCCACTTTTTAATTGGGTTGTTTATTTTTCTAGAATGGAGCTGCAGGAGTTGTTTGTATATTTTTGAGATTAATTGTTTGTCTGTTGCTTCATTGGCTATTATTTTCTCCCATTCTGAAGACTGTCTTTTCACCTTACTTATAGTTTCCTTTGTTGTGCAAAAGCTTTTAATTTTAATTAGGTCCCATTTGTTTATTCGTGTTTTTATTTCCAATATTCTGGGAGGTGGGTCATGGAGTATCCTGCTTTGGGTTATGGCAGAGAGTGTTTTGCCTATGTTATCCTCTAGGAGTTTTATAGTTTCTGGTCTTATGCTTAGATCTTTGATCCATTTTGAGTTTATCTTTGTGTATGGTGTTAGAAAGTGATCTAGTTTCATTCTTTTACAAGTGGCTGTCCAGTTTTACCAGCACCACTTGTTAAAGAGGTTGTCTTTTCTCCATTGTATATTCTTGCCTCCTTTGTCAAAGATAAGGTGTCCATAGATGCGTGGATTTATCTCTGGGCTTTCTATTCTGTTCCACTGATCTATATTTCTGTCTTTGTGCCAGTACCATACTGTCTTAATGACTGTGGGTTTGTAGTATAGCCTAAAGTCAGGTAGGTTGATTCCGCCAGTTCCATTCTTCTTTCTCAAGATTGCTTTAGCTATACGAGGTTTTTTGTATTTCCATACAAATTGGAAAATTATTTGTTCTAATTCTTTGAAAAAGACCTCTGGTAGCTTGATAGGAATTGCATTGAATCTATAGATTGCTTTGGGTAGTATACTCATTTTCACTATATTGATTCTTCCAATCCACGAACACGGCACATTTCTCCATCTGTTTGTGTCCTCCTTAATTTCTTTCATCAGTGTTTTATAGTTTTCTATATACAAGTCTTTTGATTCTTTAGGTAGAAATACTCCTAAGTATTTTATCCTTTTTGTTTCGATGGTGAATGGAATTGTTTCCTTAATTTCTCTTTCTGATTTCTCACTGTTAGTGTATAGGAATGCCAGGGATTTCTGTGTGTTGATTTTATATCCTGAAACTTTGCTATATTCACTGATTAGCTCTAGTAATTTTCTTGTAGAGTCTTTAGGGTTTTCAATATAGAGGATCATGTCATTGCAGGCAGATTCTTTACTGTCTGAGCCACCAGGGAAACCCATAGAAGATAGACACATAGACCTCTATATATCACAGTGCATGCGCTGTGCCAGGTACTAGGGATCATGATTCAGGATCCCAAGGATTTCACAGTCTAGTGGGTGAGATGGAGACATCAACAGACAATTTCAATAGAGCACAACCCACACTGTCAGAAGAGTGAGGACACGAATGCCCAGAGGAAGGGTGTTTGATAAGACTTGAAGGAGGTAAGGAAGTAGGCGTCCTGTGCCCTTCTGCCATTGCTTTCTGATGCCATTATAAGATTTCCCCTTTTTATTGAGCACCTATTAGGCTCAGACTGTAAAGAATCTGCCTGAAATGTGGAAGGTTTGGGTTCTGTCACTGAGTTGGGAAGATCCCTTGAAGAAGGGCATGGCAACCCACACCAGTCTTCTTGCCTGGAGAATTCCATGTACAGAGGAGCCTGGTGGGGGGAGGGAGCAGTCCATGGGTCGCAAAGAGTCAGACACGACTGAAGTGACTGACTTTCATTATGTGCCAGGCCCCTGCGATGGAGGTGGCACTCTCTAATCTGTACCACCTTGAATGGACTTTATAGATGGAGAAATCAAGGCTCAGAGAAGATAACTGGCTGATTCCATGGTTGTTGAGAAGCAGAAATGAAGTTCAAAGCCAAGGTTATCTGCCTCTAAGGCCCAAACTCTCCACCCCAAGAAGCCATGCACACCAGACCCCTGCAGGCTCAGCCCTACAGGAGGTTCTAGGTAAAGTCGAGAAATGGAAGAATATATAACCAACCTTTGAGTTGGGGCCAGGAAAGAAATGTAGAAAAGCCAGAATGTCTGACCTGCAAGGATCATTAGAGACCATGACTAAGTTGGATTTCTTCTTTTAAGAGACAAGTGATGAAGGTCAAGAGGCATTGTAATGGCCACAGGACACAGCTGGTCAACTGCTGGGCTGGATTAGAACTCAAGCCCTCTGGTCCCTGATTCAGGGCTCTGTCCACTGATCACACTGTGCTGCTCACCTTGGAATGCACACATACACGCAGACACACAGGCACACACAGTTGTCCAAATTAGTGATTTGTTAAATGTCAATGTCAACATGCATTCTCGGTCATGTCCGACTCTTTCTGACCCCGTGGACTATGACCCACCAGATTTCCCTGTCCATGGAATTTTCCAGGCAAGAATACTGGAGTGGGTTGCCCTTTCCTACATCGGGGGATCTTCCTGACCCAAGGATGGAACCCATGTCTCTTGCATCTCCTGCATTGGAAGATGGATTCTTTGCCACTAGTGCGACTTGGATCATTCTTTAGATCTTTGGCTAAGACCGTAATTTGAAGTTTGGGGATTATGAGGAAATGGAAATGGTTCAGAACCAAATCCTGTTATGGTTATCTTGAGGCACAATGGTGGGGTTGGTTGTGGAGGTTGCAGGGGCGCATGTCAGGAATCTTTCAGGGGTTTTTCCTAAGGACCTCAATGAACAAAAAGTGATGGAAGGATTTCATAAAGTAGAGAAACAACTTGTGGTACAGTGGGGTGATCACAAAGAATTCCCATCCTGGCCCTTGTTGGGGGAAAAGTTGAATGATGTTTCTCACATGTGGCCCTGGGCCAACAGCTCAAGTATTGCCTTAATAAGCTATTTATTTAAAATCTATTTTAAATATTTTATATATTATATAGTCCATGCACATAATTTGAAAAGTTCATATAGAACTTGGAAACATAAACTAGGTACTAGCAGCCTTCCTTTCTGTACTGAGCCACGCTCAGTCCTCCTCCCAAGTGGATTTTAAACCTGAGTCAACAGACGTGATTTTCACCCAAAGACCAGCACCTGCACTGTTATCGCACCTGATAGAGTGATCATTCATGTCGTGTCTCCAGACAGAAGTGGTTATCAGCATCACGAATCTTCTTCCAAAACAAAATGTAAATATAATCCATATATAGTGTATATAATTTTTATCAGTGTCATGTCATAATGAGAGATGATACACTGTTCTCTGCTGAGCTGATGGCTTCCTGATGGCACATGATATTCCACAGTCATCTCTCTACTCAACAGCTGATGGACGTTAGGTTGTGCGCAGTCTTTGCCACTAGGAGCACCCTTCCTGGTCCACTTTGGTGTCTATGCAAGACACCTATAAAGTTCATTCCTAGGGATGGAATTTCTAGGTCAAATGAGATATGGGTTTTAAGTGTTGACCTGATCCAAAATTACCTACCATAAAAGCTCTGCAGCAGTTAACTGGTACCAGTAATAAGAGGCTGTCTGTTTCCCCACACTCTGCATGGCACAGGATAGTAATGAGCATTTTCATATTTGCCAGCCTGAGATGTGCTTAATGAAGTTCTGAATTACATTTCTTTAATTATGCGTTAGGTTGAGACTACTTTCATATCAGCTTTCATTTTTGAGAACTTCCTGTTCACATCTGCTCATTTGGGGTCTGTCTCAGAATGATTCTTACAATGTAAATGAAGGAAATTAGTCTTTTGTCTGTCATATGCATTACAAATACCTTTACAGTTTGTCCTGAAGATTTTTTTCACTTGTACTAAAACTTTTAATTTTTGTGCAGTCAAATTTGTCAGTATTTTCCATTGTGGCTCCAGGGTTAAAATGTTATTTAAATATTTTATAGCTAGTTTCAGTTTTCAACTGACTAGAGTATACTGTGCCTTAATAGCATTACCTACAGATTCTAATATGATATCTTGTTCTTGGCAGGCATGTCTGAAGTATTTACTGACTAGGTAGATGGATGGATAGATAGATACATAGATATTGGAGATATTTGTGTGAATCATTACTTCTTTCCAAAAAAACTTTTTTTTTTAATTCAAAAAGCACATAGAGCTTTTTGAAACATTCTCTCCCCCTGATTTTCTCAATCTTTTTTGGAGTCTCCCTCCACTTGTCTCGCTGACTCTCCCTTAGCCATCCTCCCTGGCTTCTTTCCCTTTGCCTGTCACTCAAAAATGGGCATTCACTCTCTCTTCATTGTCCACATGCTCCCTAGTGGGGATTATGCCAAGGGGTGGCTGGGGGTGATTATCCTGCAACTCCACCTGCTTCCCCCCAAAGCACCCTCCAAATCAAAGGAAAAATAAAAAGGAGAGAGAAAGCAGCGAGTGAAGTGCTTCACATGAAGCACATGTTTTCTCACTCCCCAGCAGAGCTGGACCGGACACACCTTAGAAGACCTTGCTGTTTCTGCTGATGTAACCTAAGCAGAGCGCTGCGCAGGTGCACACAAGCCTCTCCCCTCCAGCAGTGCTGCTGCTCTGTCCCTCCTAGGTGTCACCCCTGCTGCTGGGCCACCTTGGCTTCCACTGCTGCAGCCTCACCACCTTCTGAGTGCCCCATGGGTGCCTCCATTGCACAGACCCAAACGAGGACCTTCTCACCAGATTGCTTCTCCCGCTTGAAGATGCTGTCGTCTATGCAGTCTCTCAGAGCCAACAGTTCCTGGCGTGAGGGCTCCAATTCTCCCAGTCCTTTCATTTCTATCACAAGTCACCTTCAGATCCTCTCCATCTTCCCTGGCAGCCACTGCCGTAATCTGGATCTTTGTCCCCTCTGCCCTGAACCAGCCTCCAGCTTATCGCCTGCTTCAATCCTTGGCCCGTCCAATCTGTGGGCCCTGTGCAGCCCAAAGGGGTCTCTTATGCTCAAATCTGACTTCATTATTCCATGGGGCAGAATTCCAGCCCAGGACCAGGCAGAGGGCGGGCAACTGACACATGTTTTTGAGTCTGAAATGAGGTGGGGTACCTTATGAAAGGGGGCTCAAGCTCGTCCCCCTGGGATGTCTCCAAGCTCTCCCTCCCAGGCCCTGACTCAGACCCTACACACAGGGCTTTCCTACATCTGTGTCGAATGAATGAATGAAGACTAGCTCGGCTCTCTTTCCTGCCTTTACTTCCCTTCTTTCTCAGATCCCGCCGCCACACTCTGTCACTGCCTCAGTCTGAAGTTTCTGAGCACCCTTGGCCCTCTAGCCAGTCCTCCAAGGATGGGGGTATCTGATGCTTCAAGTTTTCAGAAAACTCCCTCTTGCTCTGGGAGGGGAGGGTAGAGCTTTGAGAAGGGATGGCAGTGGCAGGTAAGACACTGAAGGTGTCATTTATATCTTTTTTTAGCTAGAATTGAAAAGTTATTTTCACAAATGGTAGGAAAAAAAAAGAATTATGACTGGATATATTATGAAGAGTAAGTTTCCAACTCAAACTCTAGTTCCCCGTCTCAGTCTTTGTTAGCAATTTCCTGTGTATAGTTTAATATATAGTCTATACCTGTAGAAGTACAAGTGTTTTTCTTTCTATCCAGTTGTCAGCTTACTCTTCACCCTGCTCTGAAGTCACTTCTTCACCTAGCAAAGTGTCTGGGAGATGGAGCCCCCCCCAGGGACTACATATAGCTCCACTGTTCAGGTCCTAGGCAGCCTGGGAGTCCACTAAATGGGTGTATCAACCAGTGTAACTAGGTCACTGCTACTGATGGTTAGGCTTTTCTTTGCTAAGTTCCTTGCTGTTACAAGTAATACTGTTATGAATATCTTTGCGTATAAATATCACTAGAATATTAACCCTATAAGGCTGTGTCGCAGGCAGAACACATTTCAGTCATATACAACTCTTTACAGTCCTATGGACTGTAGCCCACAAGTCTCCTCTGTCCATGGAACTCTCCAGGCAAGAATACTGGAGTGGGTTGCCATTGCTTCCTCCAGGGGATCCTTCCAATCCATGGATGGAACCCGCGTCTCTTATGTCTCTTGCATTACCACTAGCCCCATGTGGGAAGACGCCCACATCCTAATCCTTAGGACCTTTGGCCATGTTCCTTTCTGGAGCAAAAGGGACTTTGCAGTTGTAATTAAAGCTATGACACTTCCCTCGTGGCACAGTGGATAAGAATCTGTCTGCCAATGCAGGGAACACAGGTTTGATCCCTGGTCCGGGAAGATCCCACGTGCCCTGGAGCAACCAAGCACATGTGCCACAGCTACTGAGCCTGTGCCCTAGAGCCCATGAGCCGTAACTACTGAAGCCCACTCACCTAGAGCCTGTGCTCCAACAGGAGAAGCCACTGCGATGAGAAGCCCGTGCACCACAAGTAGAGAGTAGCCTCCACTCGCCACAACCAGACATAAAGCTGTACAGCAAAGAAGACCCAGCCCAGCCCAAAATAAATGCATAAAAATATAAAAATAAAGATCTGGGGTTGGGAAGATCATCCTGGACTATTCCTGTGGGCCCTAAATGTCTCATGGTGTCCTCCTAAGAAGAAGGCAGGAAGGTCAGAGTCAGAGAGAGAATGAGGGGCCATGAGCCAAGGAATGAAGGAAGCCTCTAAAATCTGGAAAATCAAGGAAAAGGATTCTCCCCCTAGAGCCTCCATCAGAGCTCAGCCTTGCTGAAATCTTAATGGTAGGACACCTGACCCCCAGGTCTGTGAGGTGATAAACCCATTTTGTTGTAAGTCACCTGGTTTGTGGTAATTTGTTCTGGCAGCCATAAGAAACTAATCCGGATGTAGCTGTGTTTTGCCCTCCCCTCATTGCCGAGAACAGCATCTACAGGAGCAGTTAACGGCAGATTTGTTGAATGAACAGAGGTGCGTATGTAATTACAACTGTAAAATAGCTCCTAGCAGTGGCATTGCCCGCTCAAAGGGGATAAGCTTTTAAAATACTGGTAAATCTGTCAAGCCATTGTCCCAAGAGGCTGCACCAGCTCACATCCCCATTAACAGTACCTGACTGGCTTTCTCCCCATCCTCTTGTGTGATCGTATGTGGTCATTATTATTTTGCCAGCATAATTGTGAAAATGGCATCACACTACTCTGATGTGCATTTTTGTTAATCGTGAGTGAGTCTGAGCTGCTTATCATATGTTTATTGACCATTTGTTTCCCTTTTTAGAAACTGCCTTATGTGTCCATTCCCTAATTTTTAATTGAGTGATCATTCTTTTTCACTAATTTGGAAGAGTTCTTCATGTTGTGTGGATATAAATACGTAAATAGATTCCCGTGGTTTGTCCTTTTACTTTGTTCATGATTTTTTTTTTTTTTTTTGGCCATGGAGAAGATTTTAATTTGACAAAGGCATGAATGAGGTGCTCAGCCTAGTTTGGCAGAGAGAAGAGGGGAGATCACTCTGTTGCACCTGACAGGAGCAAAGTCTGGGAGATAAGAAAGAACAAGGAAGATTAATATGACTGGAGCAGTTAGGGGAGAGAAGGATTGATGAGGTGTGTGTTGTCAGGCCTAGGGGCGGGAGAGGCAGACAGGAAAGCAAAAGTGGAAACAACCAAAGACCGCTGAGGGATCTGGGTCATCCACTCCTCATAGTCAGGTCTACAGGCAGGAGAATCAGCCTTTTAAAAATTCCTAATAACACACCACGTACTATGTTAGGTATTTAACATAGTTGATCCTACTCCATCTCCACAGTCCTGGGAAGTAACATTATAATGCCCATTGAAAAACTGGAGAAATGAAGATTCAAAGGAGGTTAGATAATCACCCAAGGTCACACAGCTAATAAAGAACGGAGAATGTGCCTGAACTCCAAGTCCAAGGTCTCAATTACTGCATTTGTGACAGTCCTAAGAGACAGAGTCCTATCCATCTACAGAGGTGGAAATTGAATCTCAGAGAGGTTAATTAACTTGTTCAAGGTCAAACAGCTTATAGGTAGAGGAACTAAGATTTAAACCCAGGCTTGCTGATCTTCAAGGGGCTTCTCAAGTGATTTATATGGTAAAGAATCTGCTTGCAGTGCAGGAGACCTGGGTTCGATCCCTGGGTCTGGAAGATCCTCTGGAGAAGGGAATGGCAATGCACTCCAGTTTTTGTGCCTAGAGAATTCCATGGGCAGAGGAGCCTGGTGGGGCTATGGTCCATGGGGTCGCAAAGAGTTGGATATGACTGAGAAACCAACACTTTCTCTTTCTGCTGACCCCAAAGCCAGTTCTGTATGCTCTTCCCTGTTCATCCATTCTCTGAGCACAGAAGCCCCTAGAGATTCAATGTAACTTGTCTGGCATGGGACTGGGACATCACCAGGTAACTGCAGTGCCCATCCTGGTGGAGCACCTCTGCCCTGGCACAGAAAGACAGGGCAGAGGAGAGGCACTGGCCCAGTGAGCTACTCTCTCTTCAAACAGTGGCCTCCCTGGGGACCTGAACCATCACTTCCCAGGCCAAGTCTATCCGCCCCACTGAAGCCCACCAGGCCTAGAGCAACTAGGTTGAATGCTGGACAGAGCAGAGAAATTCTTATGCAGTTCAGTCTTTCATGAACCTTAGACTTAAAATCTCATTCAGTGTTTCCTTTGGAAGTACCTCCTTTAGATCTAGGCAAGCTGACCCCTGCCCTGGCCCTGCCCCTAAAGGGGCTACTTTCCTTGAAATTCTCTGGGCCCCCTTGGGTACCTGGGACCAATCTTGGCTAGGAGTCCAAGCGGCGTACCTGAGGTCCAAACCAGATCCCCAGATCTCGTGTGTTCCCAGGTCCTAGCCACACCCTTCTTGAAATTTTCTTAGGTCCTTTCTAGTACCTGAGATCTGTAGGGCTGGAAGAGCATCTGAGCAGGGCAGCCCTACACCAGATTTAGACTGGTGAGGACCCTAACCCTGTTTTTCCAGGTGTTCTCAGACTCTCTACCCAATATAGAGCATCTGCAAGACAACTGAAGCCCCCAAGGACTCATTATGTTCCTAAGGCCCCATGAGCAGGCTATGGTTCCAGGAGTGGATCACAGCTGAGTAGATCAAATTGCTGGGTGGCTGTGTATTTCTTTCAATGCCTGGCCTGGACCTTCACCCTTAAAGTGAGGCTGACATGCAGCTTTGGGGTAACTCACATTCATGCCAGACAGAGGATGAATTTGAGGCTCTGAGCTATCAAAGTCCATGGTGGAGCTTCAGGCTTGAGCCACCACTGTGGGTCCACGGGCTGAGTCCTTCTGGGTGTGTTTCCACCACAGTGCTTCCCCAGTCCATGGCACCTAAGGACAGTGGGAGTGGTGGCAGGCCTCCTTCATCCCTTGTGTCTCCCACCACTGGCACACAGGATGGCACCCACAGTTCTTCCCCAGGATCCAAGTCAAGCAGCCTCTACAGGTGGCCAGGAGGCTTCCCAGATGGTGTAGTGGTAAGTAATCTACCCTCTAGCGCAGGGCAACACAAGAGACACGGGTTTCCAGGTTTGACCTCTGGGCTGGGAAGATCCCCTGGAGGAGGAAATGGCAACCCGCTCCAGTATTCCTGCCTGGAAAATCGCACCGACAGAGGAGAAACTGAGCAGGCACACACTGAGCACACAGGTGGCCACATCTATCTCCTCTGAAAGCTTTGGAGAAATGCCAAAAGATCTTTCCAACTGATGCATTCTCTTATGACCAACGAGTGTGGTAACATCACAGCCCCCCAGCGCATCTTAAGCAGTGCCAGAGCGGGTACAATACCCCTATGCGCATGCGCCAGTCTGCCAGCTCCGGCCACGCCCCCTCGCCTGTCCTTCATGCTGGGGGCGGTGAGTGAAAGGCTGGCACTTGGGCCATAGTGAGAACGATCACATTCTGGGGACACAGGGATCACAGCCTAATGATTCCAGAGGAGACACGGGTGGAAGATATATGTTGTTTTACGTTTATGCTACAAAATTCCAAGAGGCAAATTTAACATGACCGGAAAATGAATTATTGCTCCCATTTTCTTGCCATCTTTGTGCAAGACTTGCCCATGTGGTCATCAGTAAATAAAGCACAAAGTTAACTTAAAGTCAGTGAAGTCAGTAGTCACGGGCAGCACAGTGGTACATGGAGCTTCAGGAGTGACAATGCAAACCACCATGAATTATACAACGTTAGGGACCTGCAGGAGCAAAGCGTTTATGTACTGGTTCCAGAAAGCCATGGAATTGAAATAGTGTTACTGAGAATTGAAATAGTGTTACCACTTTTTCCTTGCAGTGGGAAATAACAAATTAGCCAGGAATGTGCACGTGACAATAAAGAATACAAAGAGACGGTTTTGGCCCTCAACAGGGAGAGACAGAGCGTGGGGACATTGAAGAGTCTTCATGAGCTCTGATTGGACAATAAACAAACAAGTAAGTTTCTTGTCTCTGCCCATTATTCTAAATCTTCATCAATAAATCATTACACTCCACATGGATTTTATAACATATTTTTAATCAAATACTTTCCTCGGGCTTCATACACCCCAAGGTTAATCCTGTTCTTTAGGCTTGGTCAAGCTGTAAAAATGCACATATTCACTAATTTATACAATTTATTTCATGCTTCCCACGTCCCTAGCACCATACTAACCATGGCTTTAGCATTATTGCATTTCATCTTCAGGTCACCCTGTTTGAAAATGGTTCTAGCTCCATTTTCATTTTCTACCTGGGGAGTCCAAGGCTAAGAGAGGGAGATTCACTTGCCAGAGGTCACACAGCCCACTAGGTGGCCAAAGCAGAACTGGTCCCCAGTGCCTGCGTGGCCATTTTCACGTTTGTTTCAGTGGGTGGGGCTTCTGCAACCCGGCAAACCCTCCTCCTTCAACCATGACAGATGCACCAAAGAATAGGAACAAGGTGAAGGGCTTGCTTGTTTTTCTCACTGGGGTCCAACTCCCTGGGCCTTCATCCTACCTTTGCACACTCCAGTCTTTCCTCTGCCAGGATTGTGTTTTCTCCTGTTAACCAAACATGCAAACCTCTTGTTAGAAAAGCTTCCAGAGACTGGGCCAGCCCCAAAGGCTCACCTGGGCCATAAAGGAGATGGGTGAGGGAGGGGCAAGAGCAGGACAGTAAGGGGAGCCAGGCATGGGGAAAGGGAATGGCTGTTTTTAAAGGGCCTCCAAGGCGCCAGGCTCTGGGCCCTGTAAGTGTCATAACCTCTCCATGTGGAGATCCCTTTATAACTGACTGATATGAAGGAGCCTGAGGCCCGAGACTTAAAGTAAGTGGCCCAAGTATCACTGGGGGTAACTGGCAGAGCTGAAGGGGAGGAGCAGAGATGCAGGGCAGCTAGGGGAGAGGACCAGCATCTGAACAGAATGGGCACATTCATAGAGGAAAGAGGCCCTCCGGCTGGGCTTGGCCAGCAGTTCAGATTAACCCCGTCGGTGTTTCTGGCAAACCTGCAGTGTGCTGAGCCTCATGTTGGGCACTGAGAGTCAAGGACAAGTAAGGTAAGATGTGGTCTGTCCTGGGGCAGGGCCCAGCCGAGAGAGAGGCCATGTGAAGTCCAGGCTGCAAATGGAGGAGAATAGACCACGTGATTCACACTCCTGGTCTGTGGGCTTTGGGGAAAAGGCCCCCTTTGCAGGGTTCTAAAGGAATTCCTGGAGGAAAGAAGGATTTGGACAGGAGGGGCAAATGCTTTGGAGAGGGAAGCAGTGTGTGCAGTCCCAGGGGCCATACACGTGATCTGAGCATAAGACATAGGTGGAGGGTGACATGCTGCCCGTCTACTCCACTCCTACAAATTCCCCTCCTCCAAGCTTCTACACCCTCTCACCTCCCCATGGAATATCCTCTCCCACCAGCTCTCACCCAGCCACCCACGAGGTTCTTCTTGACCAGCTGCTCCAGTTCCCAGCTTCCTGGATGTTAGGCCCACCTACAACCCAAACTGCTCTACGCAGTTCTCCGAGGGTGTGGTTATGCCTACACTTTGTCTCCCAGAGATTCCTCGAGGGGCAACCTCCATCTTCTCATTCTCTGGGGACTCTGTAGCCCCTGACAAAGGATGGATGAAGCTCAGGTGGACAGGTAACACCTGGTTGATGACAGATATATGGACTACTCATCAGGCTGCAGAAAGACTAGGCAAGATCCCGACGCAACTGGAGCTGGACAGCATCTTCCAGGCTGCTTGAGAGACTGTGTCCTTCTGTGGGAGGTGACTGGCCCGAGCGGGGAGCCAGGTACTGGGTATTTGTGGGAATCCGCCATCAATGGGGAGAACTTGGGAGACTGGGTTACGAATCCAAAGGTTCAGAAGCAGTAGGAAGCTGGGTACTCTAAAGGAATGTTCCACCCAAGAGAGAAGCCCCACAGCCTGGGGCTCTTCAACCTTCTCATCCAGGACCCAGTGGATTCCCTCAGCTCAACAAGGGCCTGGGTGACAGGAGGACAGAGGGGGAAGGAGGACACCCATGGTTGGGACAGGGGTGTCTGTCTCCAGGCTGCAAGGACTGGAGTGGCTGAGCAGGGTGGCTGCCTGCTCAGGGGTCACATCAAGATCACCAGCCACACCACTCTTCTTGCATTTCTGGAGCTAGTACCTGGGATGTAGAGATAAAAGAGAAGACACTGTGTCCCACCCTCCAGGGGCTCACACCCTGCCCTGGAAAAAACAACTGCCCTCTCTGCTCCCCAGCTTGCTCCATCGCATCCCTGCCTTGGACCATGAGGGTAATGAAATGCTTTGGCTTTATAAGCCGTCTCTCTGCTATCTTGTGATGAGCTATAGGCTTCAAGTGAATGAGGGGAAGGGGATAAAATGTCCTGTTCAGTAGGTAGTGTGTTTTGTTGATACTATAGCCCAGAGCGCCAAAGTAAGGCTTGTGATGGATGCTTCCTTATCACCCCAGCATCCTTCCCGTGAACCCCCATTCCTGCTGAATCTGCTCTTTTAAAAAGTAATTTCTTTGTTTATTTATTTTTGACTGTGATAAGTCTTTATTACCGCACTGGCTTTCCTCTCGTTACAGAGAGCAGAGGCTACTCTTTGTTGGGGTGCTCAGGCTTCCCACTGTGATGGTTTCTCTTGTTGTAGAGCATGGCTCTAGGGTGCCTGGGCTTCATTAGTTGCGGCACCTAAGGCCCAGGAGTTGTGGTTCCTGGGCCCTAGACCACAGGCTCAGTAGTTGTGGCACATGGGCTTAGTAGCCCTGCATCATGTGGGATCATCCCGGATCAGGGATCTAACCTCTGTCTCCTGCATAAGGAGGCGGATTCTTTACCACTGAACCACCAGGGAAGCCCCTGGATCTGCTTTGAGTTGAGTTTCTCTCATTGGAACCTGGAAAAATTCTCACCTCACTGATGCTCATTGTTCTTCCTCCTTGGTAAACTGAGAATAATGATATTGACAGGGCTTTCTTCTAGGAGGATCACCACTAAAGAGCTCATACTGCATAATAGATACTCAACAGCTATTAATTCCTTCCATTTTATTTTAACATCACCTAGCTCCTTCTTGGCTTCCCAGTGGTAAAGAATCTGCCTGCCAGTGCAGGAGACACAGGAAACATGGGTTTGAACCATGGGTCGGGAAGATCTTCTGAAGAAGGGCATGGAAACCAACATCAGTGTTCCTGCCTGGAGAGTCCCACGGACAGAGGAGCCTGGCGGGATGCAGTCCACATGGGATCGCAAAGAGTCGGACATGACTGAAGCAACTGAGCATGACACACAACTCTCCCTGGGGATCCAGTTGGACACCTAGGACTAGATTAGCTCTCTGCTTCTTATGTTGAGCTGGCAGTTCAGATGGAGGCCCAGACTTTGTCTCATACCTATCAGATGTTCAGGCTTCCCTGATGGCTCAGTGGTAAAGAATCCACTTGCAAGGCAAGAAACAGGAGATTCAGGTTCGACCTCTGGGTCAAGAAGATCCCTTGGAGACAGGAATGGCTACCTACTCCAGTATTCTTGCCAGGAGAATCCCATGGACAGAGGAACCCAGGCAGGCTATAGTCCATAGGGTCACAAAAGAGTCGGACACAACTGTGCACAGCACAGCAGCAGCAGCAAATGTTCAGCAAGTGAGTGGGCTGAGGGAACAGGGGAGACACAGCTGGGGTCTTTAAGCGAGGTGGGCAAAGATGGGGATATTTGCTCTACTTCGTCCTAAGTAGAGAGCAGAAGAGGTTTAAATGTATGGAGCTTTAGTTATTTGTTTTTACTGCTGTCTCAATCTGTCTGCCTATAGCAAAAGATTTGCATAGTGATGTAGGGGAGAACTCAGCAGCTTGTGATTTAAGAATGTAAATTGCTTTTTAATTTGGAAGGAAAAAACCGCTTGGTCTCCAGCAAGGCTTCTCTTTAGATGTACAGCCCAGCTTGGTGAATTACTCTTCCAGCTACAGGGCATTGGTTAAAGACTCTCTAGTGTGCCTTATAACTCTGGGAGGGCTGTAATTGCCGCTCCACAGCATAAATGATATATATATATATATATATATATATATATATATGCACATACATAATATAGATATATATGTGTGTGCATATGTCCATGGACAAAGGGGCCTGGTCAGCTACAGTCCATGGGGTCACAATAAGTCAGACACTTAGTGACAAACACTTTCACATTTTCATGTATATGTAGACAAACATATATATATATATATATGTATGTATGTGTGTGTTGTTATTTAGTCGCTAAGTCATGTCCAACTCTTTTCTTGTGACCTCATGGTCTGTAGCCCACCAGGCTCTTTTATCCATGGGATTCTCCAGGCAAGAAGACTGGAGTAGGTTTCCATTTCTTCCTCCAGGGGATCTTCTCAACCCAGGTGTGGAACCTGCATCTCCCACATTAGCAAGTGGATTTTTCACCACTGAGCCACCAGGAAAGCCCATATGTATGTATTTGTATTTTGTAAGTAGGGGTAGAATTATCTTCCATTTTACAAATGGGGAAACTGAGGCCAAGAAAAATAAAGTAAGTTTTTTTGATCACCCATCTGGTAAGTGACTGAGCCAAAATTTAAGTGTGGATAGCTCGTTCAACTCAAATACTGCTTTCAGCTACTGTGCTCACCTGTCTCCCTATTAGACAAAGCAGAATCTGGCTGAAAGTAGATCCTTGTGTAAACCATAGGAAACCCTGCCATTCACCATCACTCTTTGGGATGCCTCTTCAACCCCCCCCAAACCCTCTTACTGTCATGTAGCCCACGTGCTCTTCCCTTGCAGACCAGACTACCCAGAGAGATACAGAATGATTTGCTGAAGTTCAGACACCCTGATCAACCAGATTCACCCTATTAAAACAGAGTCACCTCTATTTGCATATCTTTCTTCATGAACTCTCAGTGACTGGCCTGTTTTCTTCCTGCAGCACTTACAAACAGACTGGATTTAGAGGTTTTTCCAGGAGTTAACACTAAAGTCAACGGCCTTTAGTTTCCTGTTTGGAAATGGACTTGTTCTGGCTTTCGGTTTTGAGCATCAGCGTTGCACTTGTTGTATGAGCATTCTTGCCTCCCTCCCTTGTCTGAGTCTTGAGAGGTCCAGACAGCGGATTCCTTGAGGTCACATCATCAAGCTATTGTCCTGTTTGAAACAGAGTTTGTGGGAGCCCACACATGCAGGGCTTTGTGGGGCTAGCCTGCAGCGGGCTCAGTGGTTGCCCTCCTCCACCCCTGGCCACCCTCAGCTGCTATGCCCTCTGCATCTCGTGACCTTTGCTGGGCTTCACCTCCCACATCAAGCCCTCTCCATCTCTCCCAGTCACGTGAAAACCCCTCACAAGGAAAACAATGAGAGAGGTTTGGGTTCTGGTGCTTTCCCTCTGTGTCCCGTTCACAGTGCAGTCTGCTACACGCCTGCCTCCCCTGTGGCCAGGGGAACACCTGGTCAAGAGCAGCCAAATCCATCCTTTCCTGGCTCCAAACAAAATGAAAGAAAGAAATAACTTTTCTTGTCCTTGATTTTTTCCTTCCAAACCTCAGTTCATTCAATACTGAGGCTTCCTAGCCACCACTCTTAACTCCTCAGAGTGTACTTTAGCATTTGTCCTTGGCTGTGAGTCTGCTTTTTGTGTGTCTCCTTCCCACACTCATGCTCAGACTGAGCTCCCTGTGCACCCAGAGCTCTCCCTTCCGTACTCCTCTCCTCGCCTCCTGCCTTTCTTCTTCCTTCCTCTGTAGCTGGGTGGGGATTGCAAAGTCAGAATTGCTAAGGGGGTTTAACCCTCGCCTGCTGTGTGTGCTGGGGCAGCCCTCCCAGGACTCATCAGCTCCTTGCTCCTCCGTGACAGGGACGTTTCCATTAACACATCTATTTCCAAGCATATATATGGGGTTGAGAGTCCTTGTTTTTATAGAGAGCCTCTTATGCGTTAATAAAGAGCTTTCCTGTTTCAGCCTCATGAATATGTTTGAATTTCAAAGGATCAGGATCACAGAGAGAGCTGCAACCAGGGATTCAGGCTGAGTAAACATTTCCACCTGCTCACATTCATATATAAGACATAAGGCTTTACTTAAATACATAAACATTGATCTCTGGATGGAAGTACATGCAGAGAATGCTGTCTTCTGGAATTTGCTAATTGTTCTTTTCTGAGTTCCACTCAGGTCCTAACTCAGGGCTTTTGCTGCTGGTGTTGTTCAATTGTTCAGTTGTGTCCAACTCTTTGTGATCCCATGGACTGCAGCTTGTCAGGCTTCCCTGTCCTTCACTGTCTCCCGGAGTTTGCTCAAACTCATGTCCATTGAGTCACTGATGTTATCTAACCATTTCATCCTCTGCTGCCCCTTCTCCTCTTGCCCTCAATCTTTCCTAGCATCAGGGTCTTTTCCAATGAGTCAGCTCATCACATCAGATGGCCAAAGTACTGGAGTTTCAGCTTCAGCATCAGTTCTTCCAATGAATATTCAGCTCACAATTAAGGAGCTGTCTGTGCATGCCAAGTCACTTCAGTCTTGTCTGACTCTTTGCAACAGCATGGACTGAAGCCTGCCAGGTTCCTCTCTCCATGGGATTCTCCAGGCAAGAAAACTGAAGTGGGTTGCCAGGCCCTCCTCTAGGGGATCTTCCAGATCCAGGGATTGAACCTGGGTTTCTTATGTCTCCTGCATTGGCAGGTGGTTCTTTACCACGAGCGCCTCAAGGAACTGTCTGGTGACTGGTTAAACTTCTCCCTCACCTCCAAATGAAGTGTGTTTGCCTCTTTTTCACCTCCAGCCCAGTTCTCACTTGGTCCGCTGGCTGCTGAACTAGCATGTTGATTTCAGCCACTCAACTAGCAAAATATTTTACATGATTCCCATGGACAAGGTGAGAAAGGTGGAAAGGAGGGGATTGTGAGGAGAAGGCAGCCTGTCAACTCTAATCTGTTTGATTTTCTCAAGTCAAGCAGCTGCTGGGGACTGGGTAAAGCCCTGGGCACCAGGGGAGTCATGGTCAAGGAAACTGACATAGGACTTTCTCCTGTGACGATGAGGGCAGCAAGCATGGTAAAGCAGCAGGTCCTGGGAGGAAAGAAATCTGTGCACTTTCAGGGGATATGCCTCCCTTCCCCTGCCTTCCCTCTGTTCCCATGTGCCTGGTCAAGAGAGAGCTGGATAAATGATCTGAGTCTTTTCTCTCACGTTCTGATGGCTGAGAGGATAGAACGGGTCAGGGAGTTGTCCTCCAGACATCTCACAGGGACTAGCACTTTATCTGCTACACAGTAAACAGCAATGGTCCACGGTGAGGGGCCTGCTTCATCATCCACCAATTTGGGGACTGTTGTGATAGTCCAATAACAGGCCAGAAACTCGGGGAGCCGCAGAGGAAAATAGCAACCCATCTGTAGTGGATGCTGTAATGCGCCACCCAGACTCACCTACAGAATTGAAGGACTTCCTCTCCCTTCCTCCCTGAGCTTCTGAGAGACCTGTACACAGATGGCACACCACTGCCAGTCAACTGTCTTTGGGGATTACTTTAGCACATTCAAAGTCATGCCCACTCTTGAAGGCAGAAAACATCAAACCCCTTGTTGGAGGGTATAAAAGCCCAGGCCCC
The DNA here is from genome assembly GCA_007570785.1 of Antilocapra americana. Lineage (NCBI taxonomy): Eukaryota > Metazoa > Chordata > Mammalia > Artiodactyla > Antilocapridae > Antilocapra > Antilocapra americana. The sequence continues at coordinate 3,531,219 of ML660200.1, read as the reverse complement.
TCACATCAGCCCTGACAGCCCTGAAAGGCCATCATTTAGAACTCTTCATAGAGTCAGGTTCTGTAGAGACTGCTCATGATAACCCGACTTCTCTCTCTTCCCACCCCTGCTTCCTTCCCTCCCCTGCAGGGATGAGCCCTTCTGCCTCTCAGCCTTCTTCCCAGGGAACCTCACCTGTGACACCATTCTGGGGCCCAGAGAAGGACGGCCTACCAGACAAAATGCATACTGAGGCAAAGAAAGCTCCTCTCTCGGCCCTAAATGTTAGATAAAACCCAGCTGTAATCCCCGCCTCCCCCCCACCCGGCCCGTGTTTATTAGGTGGTAGATATTTAATGACTTTCTTTTCTCTTCTATGATAATTAGTCTTTTCAAGTGCTCCACTTCTTCTAGGGTAAATTTTGAAAATATACTGGCTAGGAAATAATCCATTTCTTCTAGATTTTAAAGTTATGGCCAGTACATTGCATATATTATTCTTTTTTAAGTATTTTAATTTCTTTTGTATCCGTGGTTATAACTGCCTCCAAGTTCCTTTTCACTGAGACAGAACAGAAAAATAGAGCACTTGATAATCAAGAGTAGCAAACGCATACACAAAGACATTCTGAAGCTAAAATATAGATTTCCCACTAAGCAATATGACAGGGAAAAGAAAGGAAGATGACAGTGGTTGAGGCCTGAATTAGTGGCCTCTGTCCAAGTAATTTTCCAGGCAAGAATACTGGAGTGGGTTGCCATTTCCTACTCCAGGGGATCTTCCTGAACGCATGTCTCTTGTGTCTCCCATGTTGGCAGACAGATTCGTTACCACTGGTGCCGCCTGGGAAGCTCATAATGGAAATTACAGATACTAATGCATGCAGCAAAAATATAAAGAGACAAAAATTGCAAAGGAAAAAACCAAAGAGTTGGAGGATGGAACAGTGAAACCTAATATTAGGATTCTACTATTAGGATTCTAGAAGAAAAGTAAGAACATGACAAAAAAGATAATAATTAAGCAAATAACAGGATAAGGTTTCTGAACGGAGAATAAGGAATTCTATGGAACTATGCACGATAAGAATGATCTAGAACTAACAGCACTAAACTATTTCAGCAACACCAGGTTCACAGGAGCAGTGGTTAAGGAAGAGAGGAAGAGGTATCCCAGATGCCTCTTCCAGGATTGGGAGAAAGGAAATGGGGGAGAAAAAAGTGATGGAACTCTAATGGTTTTATCTCATAGTAAGAATAGGGAAGTAGCATGAAAATAGACTGCCTTGCTTGGTAAAATAGTTGGTAAAATTATTGCTTCAAATAATAATAGAGAAAATAGTATTTGACTTTGAATACAAGAAAAACAAAGGAAAACATTAATCTAACAGTTGTGTTAAGACCTATAAATTAACAAAGCAAAAACTAAGATGAATAACAATTTAATTAAACCAATGAAAATAAAGACACAGAAAAGTAACGTAAGATAAATTATAACTATAAAGCAATATGATAGGGAAGAAAAAGTAGGAATGTAAGTTATTGAACCATATGTGAACAAACAGAATTGTCTCAGTAAATGTCACAGAGAGTTAAAAGCCAAAAACATTTATACACTGTTTAAATATATACACTTAGAGGAAATAGTTAATGAAAGGTTCAAATTAAAGGAATGGGAAGAGGAATACCAGGCAAATGCAAACAAATAAAAAGCAAGAATGGCAATGTTTAATAATAGACAAAGTAGAATTCAAGGTTAAACACGAATCAGGACAAAAAAAGGGATGTTGTATAACACAAGTGGTACAATTGATGAAGAAGTTATTTCATAAAAGGTATGCACAAAACAATGTATCAGTTAAACTTATAAAGCTAAAGCTATTAGAAATGTAAGAAGAACTTGATTTTTTTAATTATACAGAAAGATTTCAATATAATTCCATGTGAATATTTCATATCCAATAAATTAAATATGAACATAGACAATTTTTTTAAAATCAATAATCTTGACTATATATAAAATCTATAATTGCTTTGAATCAGAATATACTTATTCTGTTAACAAACCATATAAAATATTGATCATGTTCTTTCCCCAAAAGAAATGTTTTTAATATTCTAAGAAGTAGACATTATATAGATTAATATAGAGGCCACATTCTCTGATGCTATTCCAATAAGATAGAAATATGTAATAAAAAATGACCAGAATCTTAACCACTCAGAAGTTAAAATATACAATCTTAAAAAATCATTGAACTGAGAGAAAAATCAAAAGAGATATTACAAATTCTATACAAGTCACTGAAAAGAACACTTTATACATAACCTATGAGGCAGAAAAGCTATACTAATAAAATTGAACATGCTTAAAATGCCTTTTTATTTAAAATTAAAGTTAAAACATTTCAGAATTCAAGAAATTAATAAGATGAAGAAATTTTTTAAAATCTAGGAATAGGAAACTCATAAAGACAAAGGCCGAAATTGAACTAGGAAAAGATTTCAAATAAGAGAAAGGCACAATAAATCTAAAAACAATATTTTGGAAAGAACAATAAGGTGAAATATCTCCTCACAAACTTGATTAGGAGAAATGAAAGAGATTAGTAATATAAAAGTAAACAAAAACACAAAGACAAGAGAGATTAAAATACAAGAAGTTAATATACCATGTATGCAAAAATTAAAAGACCTACTCTGGGGAACTATCATTGGGAACACCCACTCTGGGCTTGGATATGGAAATCTGAATTATTATGGCCATTTTGGGAAATGATCCAGCAACATCTATTAAAATTAGATATTAAAATTAAGAGCCATCTCATTTCTTATAATTTATCCCCTAGAAATAAAAGCACCAGTTCATGAGGACACATATGCAAGAATAGTTATTGCTTATATAGAAAAAGGGTAAATGCCTATCCAATTAGGAAGAGTTAAATAAATAATGACCCATTTTTCATTGGATAGTCTGTTATATAACCCTTTAACAAAGTGTATTAGAGCTCTGATGGTTGACTAGGAATAATTTTTACATGTTATTGATGATAAGAAAATAAAGGTAAAGAAAAGTGTTTAAGATAGTATCCAATTAATGTAAAACACGGAAAAAATAACCCCAATGTCTGGACTTTCCTGGTGGTCTAATGGTTAGGAACCCACTTGCTAATATGCAAGACACAAGTTCAATACCTCATCCAAGAAAATCTCTTATGCCACGGAGCAACTAAGCCCTTGTGTCACAACTACTGAAGCCTGTGTGCCCTAGAGCCTGTGCTCTGCAACAGGGAAGGTCACCACAGTTAGCAGCCCATGTACTGCAACTAGAGAAAGCCCACATACAGCCACGAAGACCTAGTGCAGCCGAAAATGAATAAGTAAATGTTAAAAAAACAACAACAATGTTCACATACTGTGCATGTGTATGTATGTGTGTGTATGGTGTGTGTGTGCATATATGTATGTATATACGGAAAAATATAGAAGGACACATAGCCCACACTGTTTGTTAACCTAGGTTACCCAGAGAAGGCCTAGGGCTGGTAGTGGAAAGTGTTGTGAGCGGAAGATTGGAGAGGGAAGAGAAGCCAAACAAAATGGGACTCTTCTGAAAATGTATGAAGCAGTTATATTTATGTACACATGTAAAATTATTAGTGTGTATATCAAAAATTTATTTTACAGCATTATAAAATGTTTTATTTTATAGGTATAGGAGTGAGCATAGGAGAGAGAGATAACTTTCAAACTGGCTGAACTGCCACAGGGTTGATGAAAATATTAGAACCAGTTTGATGGGAAGATCTGCACCATTGCTCATGATCTAGTGCTTTTAACCATCTCAATCATGATAACAGGAGAATATGGAAACTATTTTGATTACACTTCATGGCAAATAGATGGGAAAACAATGGAAACCGTGAGAGACTTTATTTTGGGGGGCTCCAAAAAAACTGCAGATGGTGACTGCAGCCATGAAATTAAAAGATGCTTGCTCCTTGGAAGCAAAGCTATGACCAACCTAGACAGCACATTAAAAAGCAGAGACATTAGTTTGCAAATAAAGGTCCATCTAGTCAACGCTATGGTTTTTCCAGTAGTCATGTAGGGATGTGAGAGTTGGACCATAAAGAAAGCTGAGTGCCAAAGAATTGATGCTTTTGAGATGTGGTGTTGGAGAAGACTCTTGAGAGTCCCTTGGACTGCAAGGAGATCCAACCAGTCAATCCGAAAGGAAATCAGTCCTGAATATTCATTGGAAGGACTGATACTGAAGCTGAAGCTCCAATACTTTGGCCACCTGATGCGAAGAAGTGACTCATTGGAAAAGACCCTGATGCTGGGAAAGATTGAAGGCAGGAGGAGAAGGGGATGACAGAGGATGAGATGGTTGAATGGTATTACTGACTCAATGGACATGAATTTGAGCAAGCTCCAGGAGTTGGTGATGGACAGGGAAGCCTGGTGTGCTGGAGTCCATGGGATCACAAAGAGTCGTACAGGACTGAGCAACTGAACTGAACTTTAACACTTGTAGATAAAGAAAGATAAGATAACTATTAAGTTTCAAGATGGAAAAAAATCCAAACCAAGCCAGAAGATATAGCCCAAAGCTATAAAGTGAATATCAGTCAAGATAAATAAGTTCTGCATCTAGGTTTAAACATACTCATTTGCTTAAACCAATTGTATGGGAATTTTCAATTTCTTGTCTGAATTCCATGAAGTGATTGGTCTTGCCTTATTTATTTATAAAAACCCACTACCGACTACCCAACACAGTGATGGCCCACAGTCCATCCAAAACAGAGCCTGCAGGAGATATGGGATGCAAAACCAGCCTGTGCAAATGGAAGGCAGGACAAATGTGATGGATGCCAGATTCTCTGCCAGGACACTTTAATCTCCTAAGAACCGTGGAGAGTAAGTAATATAGGACACACTTTACAGATGAAGAAACAGAGCGTAAAGTAGGTATTTTACTTACTGCAAATTATAACAGACTGAAAGAAAACACAGCCATTTACACCTGAGGTTTGTACAAGTCCAAAATTTCCCCGAGAAAGCTAGTGGGAATATGATTTTAAAATCATAGATACTTAGAAATGAGAAATCAGAAGCAAGAGTCAAGGTGGAGCTGGAGCCCCATAATTGGGTCCTTGGTCACAATCACCACCACCATCATCTTTAACCAAGGCAGCTTTGCTTTATTCTTTTCTGCTTTATTCTTTGTAAGATTTTCTGCTCTATTCTTTATAAGGCTTTATTTGAATAAAGAATTCCTTGACCGAAGAAAGAAAGCTGAAAACCAGTGATCTCAGTCCTCTCTGGCTTGATCTCTCTTATATAAATTGGAAAAATGTGATGCTGAGGAGGGAGTGAATTGATTGGGTTCACGAAGCCCAGACCTGGCTTCGTGGCCAGGTGACCCCAGGCCTGGAGCTTTCCCGGGGGACTTTCTTTCATGTGGAAAGGCCCGTGGGGCCTCTGCCTCTGTCTTGGGCACAGATTGACCAATCCCTCACTCCCGTGTATCCACAAGGCCACTCTTCCTGTAGGTCCCCTGATGAGAGCCAAGGGCTTGCAAACCTCCTGGGGTCTGTCAATCTCTCCTGAGTGCATCTGCTTTTTCAGAAGGCAGAGCTACCCTCCAGATGCCTAAAAGCCCATTTGGGGCCCCCTATGGGGTGCCTGAGACTGCCTCCACACTAGGAAGCTGGCAAGTTGCTTCTTGGCTGGTTTGCCACTTGTGTTTGCTTGACTAAGCAGTGCTGGGTCAGCGTGGCTCCTCCACTTCTGCTCCCGACAGGAGGCCGGCCCAGTGACCCAGCCAAGCTCTCTCCTTCAGGCCACAGGGAAACGTCACCTGCTCTGTCTCTCCTGCTACACTGCCTCCCTGCTCTTATGGAACTGGCAGCCTCAGACGCCGGTCTGGGGTGGCATGTTTCATTTGAAAGATCTGCTCACTGATATTTCCATTGAGGAAAAGAGTTGTTAGAGTAAAATCTTCTGTAAACAAATGAGACAGGCAGAGGGTGCTCTGTGGTCCAGCGATAGATGTTTCTGTTTGATGAGTCAGCCAGCAAATGGGGACCAACGGGGACAGGAATAGGACCTCATAGCCCAGGGGACAGGAAGCCTGGGATCCAGAGTAGGGTGTCCTTGAGCAAGGCACTCTCGAATTCAGAGCCTCAGTATCTTTCTTCTTTTTCAAAATTTTATTTTCTTATTTGGCTGCATCAGGTCTTAGTTGGGGCACACAGATCCTTCACTGAGGCATATGGGCTCTAGAGCACACAAGCTCAGTAGTTACGGTGTGAGGGGTTAGTTTCCTTGTGGCATGCAGGATCTTAGTTCCCTGACCAGGGATTGAACTCATGTCCCCTGCATTAGAAAGCAGATTCTTAACCACTGTACCACCAGTGAAGTCCCATCAGTATCTGTCTTGATCGTAAAATTTAAGACCCTTAGTAGCAAGTGCATGCAGTTTGTGAACTTGAAAATACCTCTAGTTGTACCATTGTAGGTTTTGTTTGTTTTTATTTAGCTGGGTTTTTTAAGTGACTTAACAGAGTTATTTCGTTTGCTCACTATTTTGTGTGTTAGGATTTCAGAAAGGGCTCCACTGGGCAGTTCAGACTTGGAGACTTAAGTAGGGTTGCAAAGGCCAGAGACTGGCTGGGCTGCAGTCCTCTGAAAGCTTGACTGTGCTGGACTTTCAAGCTGGCCCATTCAGAAGGCTGGCAGCTGATGCTGGTGATCTGCTGGGAGTTCAAAGCAAGACTATCAACCAGAGTGACTGCTCACAGACTTCCCATGTGGGATTCCTCATAGCATGGAAGTCCGTAGAAACATTTCTTCCATCACTGTCCACAGATCCAAAGGTGACTTTCCTAGTCTGGAAAGATTTTCTGACTTAAAACTCTTTAAAATTACTCTACTTGGCAAGATGCGAAACAGAGCCTTTTGAAAACATCATGCTTGTCATTACTAAAAAAAGAAGTCTGCGGATGAAAACAAAATAAAAGCTCTGTGTTGCATGGATATTACAAGTTATTTTGTCAACAGGCAGTTTTGTACTCAGTGCCAACCTCTTTCATTCACATCCTATGGCTGGAGTCTCACTGGCTGCCCACAGTGGCTGATGGTTGGGATAGCTAACATTGCCTCAGCCCCGCCCTAATCAGCTTTGGGAGGGTACTCACCCTCAGATAGTGGGGCTTTTGTCTTTTTGTCCTCTTACGGGGTTTGAGGACATGTACAGGATGACTATGCTAGTGATGTTGAGGAGACTGCTGGCTGGGAACTTGTATCTCTTCATCCAAATCACTACTGCCTGGCTGGGCAGCCTTTGGGAGGGAGCCTGTGGAATGGTAGCCCATGGCCTGGACATATACACATCATGTGTCCCCTGACTGTCTGCCTGGTTCTGCTACAAACTGGTCACCTCAGGAGGACCAGGATCCTGGGGTTAGTACCCACTGGGCATCCACATTTGGGAGGCAGGACTGCTGCCTGGGCCCAGGTGGGAAGGTGCCGTTGAGCCTGGCTGCCTGGCACCTGACCCCATTCCCTCTGACTCTACTCACTCTCATTCCTCCAGTAGTTCTGCTACTGTGAAGTAGAGAATCCTCTTAACATAGTAATGGCCATTCTACCTGCTGGTACCCCCAGACTATCCCCTGGACCTATCCCCTACTCCTTCGCCACATGACAAAAGCCCACCTCGGGTCCTTGTCGTGTTAGCCAGGTGTATAAATGAGTCTTGAGCCGTGTTCTGGCTTCTATTAGTATCTTTCCTTATGATGACCTTCTTGGTCCCTGCTGGCTGTGCTGGTAACATGAGTCCCCCGCTTTCTGGAAGCTGGCTGAGCCTGATACCCATGGCTTTTCAGGGCAGGTGAGCGGGGGCAGGCTTGTGGACCTCGGCTGGTAGAAACACTAGTGGGGCCTGCCTGTGAGAGCAGCACGTCCAAGGTGTGACGTGACTGCACCTCTAGGCGGCAGTGGGGCTGCTCAAGGCTCTCCGGGGCTCAGTCTCTTCATCTATCAGATAGGGGGGCTGGACTAGATGACCCACTCGTTTATGCCTGACTGGCTCAATCAAGAGAGCGAATCAGAGTGGATGCCTTCTGCCCAGGCAGGACTGGCCAAAGAGCCCATGGCCCAGCTAGCTCCTCCTTATTCTCAGCTCTTGGTCCACAACACATGAGCTTCCTTAATCAACCTTTAGACACTGTCTTCTCAGCTGTGACCCTTGGTTGTTTCAGGAGTTTCACAGTCCACAGGACAACCTGAGCCCCAGCCATTCTGGCACTGAGTATCAGGTTGTTGTTGTTATTCAGTCACTAAATTGTGTCCAACTCTTTGCAACCCCATGGACTGCAGGATGTCAGGTTCCCCTGTCCTTCATTATGTACTGGGGTCTGCTCAAACTCACGTCTGTTGAGTCAGTGATGCTGCCTAACCATCTCATCCTCTGCTTCCCTCTTCTCCTTTTGCCTTCACTCTTTCCTAGCATGAAGGTCAGTATCAAGTATAGAGGCTGAGACCTGGGAGCCCATCCCCAGCCTTCCTTGTCCTCATTGGACAGTGACAGTGTTCTAGAGGCCACTGTTGACAGAGGGCTCCTCTGAGCACCTGAGAAAGCAATGGGTAGGTATCCACGAGGGATGCTAGAAGACTAGAGGGACACTAGGGACCCTGCTTGGTAACGGCAGCTGACATCAACATGCAGATGCGTATGGAATGCTCTATTAGAGGTGGTTTGACTTGAATAGCCCAGTGCAGGAAGGGGCAAAACCAAGACATTCTAAAAGTTGATTCTGATGTGACAGCATTAGCTTTCCCAAACTAGGATATCTGCCCACACTGGGTTACATTGGCAATGCCAAGGCCTATCAGGGTTGAGAGGTTTTCTGTTAAAGGGCCAGGTTATGGGTACAAAGTGGCTGCAATGCTGAGTGCTGGAGTGTGTCCATCAGTGTATACAAGTTAGGGGACAAAACAAGATCTCTAACTTCTACTGTCTTGGAAAGAAGAGAGAAAAAAAGGCAAGTAGAAAAAACACCCCTCCCTCCTCCGGAAAGGACAATGGCAGGGAAATAGCTTTGCCCTCAGAAGGTAACCCAATGAAACAGAGAGATCAGGGAGGTTCAAGTTATTAAAAAACTGTTGGAGTTGAAACACCTTTTGAAGGGCTGACAGGATTTCCATTAGTAGTACATTTTAGACAAGAGTTTACCAACCAAACTTTCTGGGGTGATGAAAACATTCTGTATCTGCAAGGCCATTCAGTATGGTAGCTGCTAGCCACACATGGTTATTAAGCACTTGGAATAGAATCATTACAACTGGGGACCTGAAGTTTTTATTTTAATTATCAGAATCCTGAGAAGGGCTGCCATTTCTTCCTCCAGGGGAGCTTCTCCACCTAGGGATCAAACCCATATCTCCTGTGTCTCTTGCATTGGAGGTGGATTCTTTACCCGCTGAGCCATCCAGAAAGCCTTATTATTTTTTTTTCTCTTTTAGTTATTTATTTTTCTTTACATTATCGTGTTGGAGCCTATTATACAGAGTGAAGTAAGCCAGAAGGAAAAACAACAATACAGTATACTAACGCATATATATGGAATTTAGAAAGATGGTAACGATAACCCTGTATGCGAGACAGCAAAAGAGATGCAGATGTATAGAACAGTCTTTTGGACTCTATGGCAGAAAGCCTTATTTTAATTAATTTAAATTTAAATATCCATATGTGGCTAGTGGCCACTATATTGGAATAGCATAAGACTGAATGCATTTGTTTCAAACATGTAAAGCAATGTTGTCTCTTTTGTTGAAAACTGAGGTTCTACTAAAAACTCATACATGAGTTGTTCACAGTAGCATTATTTATAATGTCCATAGGTAGAAATAACCCAATTTCCATCAATAGCTGAATGGATAAATAAAATTTACTTTATCTACATGATGGAATAATATTCAGTCATAAAAAAGGGGAAAAAAGTACTGACACATGCTACCTGTATGAACCTTGAAAATATTGAAAGTGAAAATGAAAGTCACTCAGTGTATCTGACTCTTTGCAACCCCATGGACTATATAGTACACAGAATCCTCCAGGCCAGAATACTTGAGTGGGTAGCCTTTCCCTTCTCCAGGGAATCTTTCCAACCCAAGTCTCCTGCATTGCAGGCAGATTCTTTACCAGCTGAGCCACAAGGGAAGCCCAAGAATACTGGAGTGGGTAGCCTATCCCTTCTCCAGGGGAACTTCCTGACCCAGGTCTCCTGCACTGCAGGCAGATTCTTTACCAACTGAGCTATGAGGGAAGCCCCTTGAAAACATTAAGCTAAGTCAAAGAAACCAGACACAAAAGGTCACATATTTCGTGATTCTGTTTGTAGGAAATGTCTAGAATAGGCAAATCCAGAAACAGAAAGCAGATCGGTGGTTGCCAGGGATTGAGGGAGGAGGGAGTGGGGACCCGCAGCTTAATGTGTCTGATATTTCTTTTTGGGGAGATGGAAATATCCTGGAATTATTGGTCATGACTGCACAATGCTGTGAATGTGCTATATGTCACTAATGGTAAATTTTCTTTGTTTTTTTAATTTTTTAAATTTATTTTTAACTGGAGGATAATTGCATTGCAATATTGTTTTGTTTTCTGCCATACATCAACATGAATCGGTCATGGGTATACATATGTCCTCTCCTTCTTGCACCAATAAATTTTTTTCTCAATTTATTTATTTTTAATTGAAGGATAATTACAATATTGTGCTGGTTTCTGCCATATATCAACATGGGTCAGCCATAGGTATACATATGTCCCCTCCCACTTGAACCAGTAAATTTTTTTAAGTATGTATCTTACCACAGTAAAGCAAAACAACAGGAAAACAAACAAAAGACAAGGTTATCTTTTTTAATTCCTTTGGAAAAGGGAGTGAAGTCTTCTGGTCTCAGTGGAACGCCCACCTCCCCTGACCCCAGGCATATTTAGCCTCTCAACGAACCCCAAGGGCAAAGGACACCACCCAGGGGTCACCACCCAGGGGTCGTCCCTGAGCTCTCTCTCAGGAGGGATGCGGAAGTACTTAGTGACCATACAGTGAGGGAAGCAGGGGACACGCCGTCGTGTCAGGCCCTCTGAGTCCTCACAGGGCCATGGCGGGGCAGCAGTGTGGGCTGGAGGCTGGTGGCTTGGCGTGTCCAAGGGTTTGAGCCACGGCAGCCCTTACCCACCCCCACTCCGGAACTCAAGCTCCTGTGTAGGCGTGAGGGCAGATGATTAACAGCCGCTTGGGCCCAGCCCCCATCAAGGCCGAGTGTGAAGTGTGTACCTATTAATCAGACAGGAGTGCCCTTTGCTGAGAAGTTCGTTTGTGCGGGGCAAGCCCCAGCGAGCATCCAGGATGCTGTGTGGGCTCCTAACCTTTCCTGGCCGTCTACTGGGAGCCCCACCTCCCTTCACACTCAGCCAGCCAGCCGAAAGGACAAGGCATCATAATTTATCCCTGGACGCCGCTCAAGAAGTCGTTTGCTTTCAGAAATTGAGACCACACTCCTGACTCCCCAAATCAATACTCACTGTCCAGGCAGCTCTGGAGACCACAGCAGGACACACCCCTCCCCACCTGCCAAATAAAACAAGTTGTGAAGTCACCCAGTTCAAAAAACACTCCAGACCAGTACATATGAAAAAGCGGGAAAATGGGCTCTGGAGGAAGCACAGAACTCAAATGGAGGAGTCCTGGGTTCCCACCTCTATGTCACTCCCCAGAATGTGTCCCCAGACCGTCACACAACCTTTCCATTTTCTAGTCTGTCAAATGGAGCTAGTGAGCCTGTCCTGCCACACTCCCAAGGCACACAAGGGCACGGGCTATGAAGTCACACACACCCGAGCTCAAATTTCAGGTCTGAACCCCCACTTGCTGTGCATCCTGGAATCAGCTGCTTGGTCTTCCTAAGCCTATTTCCTGTAACTTTGTTGTTCATTAGCTCAGTTGTGTCTGACTCTTTGCGACACCACGGACTGCAGCACGCCAGGCTCCCCTGTCCATCACCATCTCCCAGAGTTTGCTCAAACTCATGTCCATTGAGTCAGTGATGCCATCCAACCATCTTGTCCTCTGTCTTTCCCTTCTCCTCCTGCCTTCATCTTTTCCAGCATCAGAGTATTTTTCGGTGAGTCAGCTCTTCATATCAGGTGACCAAAGTATAGGATCCTGCTGTGGGAAAGATTGAGGGCAGAAGGAGAAGGGCGAGGCAGAGGATGAGATGGTTGGATGGCATCACTGACTAAATGGACATGAGTTTGAGCAAACTCTGGGAGCTTGTGAAGAGGAGCCTGATACTTTGCAGCCCATGGCATCACAGAGTCAGACACAATTTAGAAACTGAACAACAGTGATGTGTGTCCCACAAAATTCATTTGTGGAAATCCAATTCCCCAATGCAATGGTATTGGTATAATTAGGGATATAATTATTTGGGGATAATTAGGTCATGCACATGGAGCCCACAGGTGTGGGACTAGTGCTGATAAAAGCGACCTTGCAGAGCTCTCTCGTCCCTTCTTCCATGAGAGGACTCAGCAGGAATAAGGAAGTGGGTTCTCACCAGACATCAAACCTGCTGGTGCCTGATCATGGACTTCCCAGTCTCGGGAACTATGAGAAATAAATAGTTGTTCATTGCTCAAGCATTCAGTCCATGGTATTTTTGTTATGGCAGCCAGAACAGACCAGGACAGCCCTTAAGATGCTCTGCTATTTGTCCAGAATGTAGGTGCACATCTCTGGCTGATCTCAGCATTCCCAGCCCTCTGACTCCCTGAGACTCCCACCTCTGCTCTCCATACATGGTTCAGAGGATGCCCTTTGGACACACTTCTCTGGCTCAGTCTCTTGGGATCCTGTGGGCTCTCCCTCTAGCTCCATCAGCTAAGTTGCAGAAGGGAAACAGCCTCCTTTTCCATACCTCATCCTATAGGACTGGAGTCAGCTTTTCAGGTTGCCTATCCTAGCTAGACTTCAGTCACCCCATCCACAAAATAAGGATGCCGACTCAGCTGCTCTTAAAGGTTCCCTCCAGCTTTGACATTCAGTAGTTCTAGGTATTAGTACTGGTGTACATAGAACTGTTGTTCTTTTGTATTAATAAAATGCAACCTGTGAATCCAGCCAGTAGACAGGTGGCTCTGGAGGGATGAGTCACACTAAGGGAGCAGAAACCCCAGATTAATTAATTTTTCTCCGAGTGTTTCCCATTTATCTCACCTCCATTAACCTTTGGGTCCGTTTACTGTAAGAAACCTGAGTATAGGATTGAAGCAGGATGACTCCTACCCGAGGGGGCTTTCGGCTGCCAGGGGTTATTGCTGGGGAGTGAGGAGAACAGGGTGGGAGGGGTGGAGCAGGAGCCAGGGCTCAGAGGTGGTCAGGCTGGGGGCCTTTCTGGGGCTGCCTCCTAGGATGGAAAGTCATCTGCTCTGTCCTTCTCTAAGGGCTCCATCCTGCCACTCTCACTCCAGGTGTCGGCATCTCTTAGGTGATGCCATCGAAAACTCTAGCAGTGGAACTGCTCTGGTGGTCCAGGGGTTAAAAATCCACTTGCAGTGCAGGGGGCAGGGGTTCAATCCCTGGTTGGGGAACTAAGATCCCACATGCTTTGGGGCAGCTGGGCTCACAATTGGAGAACTTTTCCACATCACACTGAAGGGCATACAACCTAGAAAATGAGAAATACTGAAGACGGTGGTGACAAGATGTCCTGATTCTTCATATCTTTCCACTCTCAAGAAGACCAAACATGACTTACCAAATGCCATGCCTCTCCTTGGGCTCTAGTGGGCAGGCATGGCTGGACATGGAGGTGTCCCATGTCAATATTAGAGACTAAGGACAGCCCCTGAAACCTCAAGCATTCCCCTCTCTCATGGAGGCCTCTGGATGGAAGTGAGAGCTGGTTGGGAGAAGGTAACACATGTATTGAGTATTTTCTGCATGCCAGAGTTCTCCTGGATGTTTCACACATGCTGTTCATTTAATCCTTACAACTAAGCTGTGAGGTCAGGTACACCATCGCCCTCGCTAACGACTCCTTGAGATCAGGGATTGCTGAGTTAATGCTTGTCAAGTTCTTAGAACAGGGCCTGGAACATCATAAGTGCCACTCAAGTGTTTGTTAAAGAAGAAGAAATCCACCTTGAATTCAATATTCTAAGCAAGTTGGTAACAGAGCAGGGGGGTAGAATATGGCTTCTTGTCTGCACTCCAAGCCTCTTTCTGTTACATCCATTGCCCTAGATGCCTGATATAGGGGATGCTGACTTTTTTTTTTTTTTTTGGTCATCCCTTCTATTGCTTCCTGACTTCCTTTTGGGAAACTACTCTTCCTTATTGTGGGTAATCTTGACAAGCAATGAGCTGTGATGCCCTGCCCTACCCAAAACCAAGAGGTAGGAATTAGGCCAACAGGACCCTCTCTGCCAAGACTTTGAATTCTGAGAACAAAGACACAGTGACGGAAAGCCCCACTGGCATGCCCTCCCCACCCCACCATCAGTGCCTGGATCCCCAGAGCTATCCTATAATCTGTTCTGTTTCCAGCCCCGTTCTCTAGCCACCTGCCAGTTTTGTGAGCTGCCTAATAGCCCTTCATCCAATTCCCTTTTTGATGAAGTCTACCAGAGGTTTTTGTGGCCTGCAAGCAAAGAAGGCTGACTGATGCTTCTTCAAAGAAACACAAAGTCACAGCCCTGAAAAAGTAGAACTGAGAAGAAGAAAGCGACAGAAGAAACTAGAGTGGAAAAGAGACTCGGGTCCCATTAGACACTTTCTTATCCCTTGATGATCCCAAATGATTCTTCATAGAAAGGTAGGAGGCAATGAAGAGTGATATGACTGAATAATTGGCTCTAATTCTTCACCTTCCCTACATTCATACCCTTCGTTGTGTTTTGCTCCCACTAGATGGTTGATTTCTCTGCTCCCGGAATTTGGGCTTGACCGTGTGACTTGCTTCTACAAAGAGACATCAGTGAGCATGATGCATGCAAAGACTTGAAATATGCTTGTACAACTGGGCTTTGTCCTCATCTGAAGTTACCCTGCTTCTGCAGCTGTATGAGAATAACAAGTCCAAGAATCTGGAGCCAAGGGCATCCTAGAGCCACTCTGTTGAATCCATCCTAAATCCACAAAATCTCAGCAGCAAGAGTAAGAGTACATGATTGTTGTTTTAGCCACTGAATTTCACGGTAGTTTGTTGTGTAGCATTATTATCACAGTAGCTAACTGATATAAGTAGGCTGCAAATCAAGGTGCTAAATACTCCAATAAATAACAACATGCTGATGAATAATAACAACAGTTAATATTTCTTTCCTTCCTTTCATCCTCCTTCCCTCCTTCCCTTCCTCCTTCCTGCATTTTTTAAATTTCTTCTCTCCCTCCCTCTCTCCCTCCATCCCTCCCACCCTCAACAATCTGAGCCCTTTCACCTCCTCCACTGTCCAGGCTGGTCCAAGGTACCATCATCTTTCACTTGGATCATTAGAGTAGTGGTAGTTGTTGTTGTTGTTCAGTCACCCAGTCGTGTCTGACTCTTTGCAACCCCATGGACTGTAGCACGCCAGGCTTCCCTGTTCCTCACCTCCCAAAGTTTGTCTAAGTTCATGTCCATTGCATTGGTGATGCCATCCAGCCATCTCATCCTCTGATGCCCTCTTCTCCTTCTGCCTTTAATCTTTTCCAGCATCAGGGACTTTTCCAATGAGTCAGCTGTTCACATCTGATGACCAAAATATTGGAGCTTCAGCATCAGTCCTTCCAATGAGTATTCAGGGGTGATTTCCTTTAGGATTGACTGGTTTGATCTCCTTGCAGTCCAAGGGAGTCTCAGGAGTCTTCTCCAGCATCACAGATGGAAGTCATCAATTCTTTGGTGCTCTGCTTTCTTTGTGGTCCAGCTCTCACAACCATACTTGACCACTGGGAAGACCATAGCCTTGACTATACAGACCTTTGTCAGCCCCTCACAGATCACTGCCTTGTCATGGCAAAGGGGCTTGCATAACTCGATGAAGCTATGAGCCATGCCATGCAGGGACACCCAAGATGGATGGGTCGTAGTCTTTTGCCAGAGTTCTGACAAAATGTGATCCACTGGAGGAGGGAATGCAAACCACCCCAGTGAATTTGCCATCAGAACCTCATAAACTGTGTCAAAGGACATTGGAGCCCCCTAACCTTTTTACCCCTTTGCCATCTCTTCTCAATATAGCATCTAAAGTGACCCAGTTAACACCCTAGTCAGACCAAGTCTCTCTCTGCTCAGAATCCTCTCATAGCTCCCATCTCAGAGTTAAAACCAAGTCCCTATCTGGCATCCTTGCCATCCAGCCCGTGACCTCACTTGTTGCTCTCCATCTCTCTCTTCTATGCTGGCTGATGTCCTCTTCCACACACATTCCACAGGACCTCTGCAACTACTGTTGCATCTTCCTGGAATCTTCCCACAGATAGCTGCTCCACAGCCTTCTTGCTTGTTTCAGAACTTTGCTCAAAAATTCACTTTCTCAGTAAGGCCTTTCTTGGCAATCGAAAACTCAACTCCATCTCAACACTGTATCCTCCTTCCTATTTTCTTCGTCTTAACACTTATCACCTTCTAAAGAATCCTATTTTTACTTGTTTATCTTATTTAGGTGGCTTCCATATATTGGCTGTTGTGAATAATGCTGCAATGCACATAGGAGTGCTTTTATCTTTTCAAATTAGTGGGGGCTTTTCCCTCTGGATAAATACATAGAAACAGAATTGCTGGTCACAAGGCAGTTCTATTTTTAATTTTTGGAAAATTAATTTTTTAATTTTGCAAAATGGACTTGATGTTCATTTTGCATCCAGGGACCAGATTTAGAGTCAATACTTGGGGCAGGTGCCACTGGCTCATGTCAGGGTGTAAATGAGTGGAAACCAAACCTCTCTGGAGAGCAAGCTTGGTGGGTGTGAATGCAAGGGAGCGATTAGGTTAATTGGGGAAACGACAGCACAGTAGGGAGGTTGGGGGTCTTCGGGCAGAGGAGGGAGTAGCTGATGCAAGGAAGAAGTCCGCCTCTGAGGTCAGACCTTTCCTGAAGTCTGACCAGTCCAAGGTATCAAGTGCTCATCCTGCAAAAATCAGGAAAACTCAGATTAGAAAACACATCCCGAGGAATAATGACTAGGTCCATGAAGACTGAAATTAAAGGGTGAGGCCAGGTCAGAGAGAGCGTGTGCTGCAAGCTGAGAGTTACAAGTAGGTCCACTCCAGGATTCTTGCCAGGATGACCCCATGGACAGAGGAGCCTGGCGGGCTGCAGCCCATGGGGTTTCAAAGAGTCAGACATGACTGAGTGAGTGAGGCACGCCTGCACCAAGCAGGAGGGAGAGGTTGGCAGGCTGAGGGTGGGAAACTGATAGTCTGGGATAGATATCAGCAGGCCCATGTCACAGAAGAGGGGAGAGAGGCGGGTTCAGTGCTCACCCCTGTGGCATGCTGGACCTGCGGTTCAAGCCCAAGCCTCTCAGTTTCCATGACTGAGCTCGCTGGGCCAGGTGGAGAAAAGGGCTCAGGGGGCCAGAACCCCTGCCTCCATGTCCCTGGGTCGGCCCGGCGACAGCTTACCGGGTGGCTCAAGAGGTCAAGAGTGGGGCATATGGGGTTTCAGTTGTTCTCTGCTCTGATTCAGGGGACCCCTTGTCCCCCTCTGATTTTTGGAACCCACACCACAGCAGGCAATTTTCTCCTGCCCTCTGACATCCAAGGATGCAGTCTCCTGACTGAAACAATAGAAACCAAAGTCCATTTCTCAGAGACATCTCCACCTGTCCTTTTGGTAGGGTGATGGAGGAAGCACTGTAGGGGGGGGGGGTTGGGGTGGGGGGGAGGTAATCTAAGGGCAAATAGGGTACAGAAAGGTACCAAGTCTCAGGTCTGTAAAGCCTCTTCTTGCTCCCATGGGAGCCAGAGCCAAAGAATCCTTTCATGATGACTCTGGATTTATAGGAAGCCCCACCAAAACTTTCTCATCAGAGCCTATTAGAACTGTGATGGGGGTGCTGTGGGCTGACAGCCAGAAACCCCTGCTCCTGTGTCCTTCTGGTAGAGAATGTAGCAGGGCTGACAAGGAGTGTCTGTTCAAGAGGGGCTCAGGGTCCTAGGTCCCTGCCTGCTGAGATAATGGAGTCCCTGCAGCCAGGTACTAAGTCAGGTTCCTGTGAGAAAGACAGGGTTCCTGGGATTGCTGTGTAGCCAGCACAGGCTGGACAGTTTGGGGCGAATCACTTCCCACCGTGGGCCTCATCCTCCCTATCCTTTGGAGTGGCAGATTCGTAGCTTGTGGTGCTTTTTGGCTGATGTATTTTGTGTGGCCTGCAAAACACTTTTTTTTTAAATTTTTTATTTTGTATTGCATTGCATGCAAGCTCAGTTGTGTCTGACTCTTTGTAACCCCTTGGACTGTAGCTCACCAGGCTCCTCTGTTCATGGGATTTTCAGGCAAGAATACGGGAATGGGTTGCTGTCTCCTCCTCCAGGGGATCTTCCTGATCCAGGGATCAAACCTGTGTCTCCTGCGTCTCCTCTGGCAGGCAGATTCTTTACCACTGAATCACTGGGGGAGTCATGTGAGTCAGTAAAATCATCTTTTCCAGGTGAGTTTAACCCTCAAACAGAGGAAGGAAACCATTGTTGGTCGTTGATTGACCAAAATTCCCAGTTAGCCAGAACCGCTTTTCAGCATTTGGCTTTCATAGGACAGTGACATATGGCAGCGAACAATTTGATATTGGTCAAAAGGTAATTTCCAAAGACCATCAGCCAAGTTGAATTCAGTTGACAAGTTAAATCTTCATTCAGGAACTCCCGTGCCTTGGCCTTAGGCCAGGTTTTCTGGGACTAGTCTCTCCTGGTAACAAACGTGAGCTTTGTGCTTTGAGGAGCTGAACTATGGGGTTGTGAGGTAGAGGAGACAGATAGTGCAAAGGTGTGACAGGGGAAAGCTTGAGGAGGTAGGGGTGGGGAAAGACCACCAGAAAATCAGAAATCTTGCAGCAGACAAGCCAGGAACCAGGCAAATAGGAAAGTCTGGGATGGTGACTCAGCCCAGGACACCAGAGCACCTCAAAGCCACACCATTGAGGCCCAAATGTAGCCTGAGGGTGTGTGTTTGTCCAGGAGAGGATTTGAGCTTCAGTTTAGTTTAGACGCCTTATAATTAGGGTGTGCCCATTTGCATGTTGTGAAAACACGATGACCCTTAGCACAGGAGGGGAGCGCATCCTCCCATGCTTTCTCCAAACCTCTATAACCTAGGACTCAGAGCCCGGGGTGCAGGGGAATAACAGTGACTGTTCAGTGCTCTCTCATCTAAATAATCTTTATGCATTTGGATTTCACATTTCCTTTCAAATTGGAGATGCAAGTTCGTCTGCCTGCTAACAAAACACTTTCTTCATCCCTACACTGAATCCCTCAGCAAATCCTCAAATATCTTTGCAAATCTCAGAGATATTAAGGCGTTTAACTTTTTTTTTTCATTTAGACCTTTGAAGTATGTTGTGACTAGAATAATTTCAGAGTTAAAACTTGTCGACTGCATAAGAAATTAAGGAAACCGCCCATCAGCCTGGTAGCTGGGCTGATAACTAATTACTTATAGATTTTAAGTCAAATTTGAGAAAGATAAATATTTAAATGAAATGTATAGTCATTTGGAAATATCGCTAAGTGTTTTGTAATTACTGTCTTGAAAGGAGTCATTGCTCAGATGGTGTGCTGTGTCATTTCAGACGGGCTGGGGCAGGAAGAGGGGGCTGCAGGTGTATTTTGGATTGCTGTACATTTCTGTGAGTATGTGTGTGTGCACACGCACACACGTGTGTAGCATATGTGGTTTAATAAAGATATTAAAGGACAATGTGATGCTTTGAAATATTAAGCTCTGATTGGAAGGACCAAATGTGTCATAGAAGCTTTCAGCTTCTACATCACTTACTCACCTCTGCTCCAGGCAGGGGTATCTTACAGTGTGGAGGTTTGGCCAGGATTGGGGGGGGGG
>ML660200.1:3472394-3511012 GCA_007570785.1 Antilocapra americana | reverse complement strand
TTTTTTTTTTTACTTTTAGAAATGTATTTTATTTTATTTTTTTTCCTTTTTATTTAATTTCTTTTAATTGGAGGCTAATTACAATATTGTGGTGGTTTTTGTCATGCATTGACATGAATCAGCCACGGGTGTACATGTGTCCCCATCCTGAACCCCCTCCCACTCCCTCCCCATCCCATCCCTCAGGGTCATCCCAGTGCACCAGCCCCAAGCACCCTGCCTCATGCATCAAACCTGGACTGGCGATCTGTTTCACATATGATAATATACATGTTTCAATGCTATTCTCCCAAATCATCCCACCCTTGCCCTCTCCCAAACAGTCCAAAAGCCTGTTCTTTAAGTCTGTGTCTCTTTTGCTGTCTTGCATATAGGGTCATCGTCACCATCTTTCTAAATTCCATATATATGCGTTAGTATACTGTATTGTTATTTTTCCTTCTGGCTTACTTCACTCTGTAGGATAGGCTCCAGTTTCATCCATCTCATTACAACTGATTCGAATGTATTCCTTTTAATGGCTGAGTAATATTCCATTTTGTATATGTACCACAGCTTCCTTATCCATTCATCTGTTGATGGACATCTAGGTTGCTTCCACGTCCTGGCTATTGTAAACAGTGCTGCGATGAACACTGGGGTACACGTGTCTCTTTCAATTCTGGTTTCCTCAGTGTGTATGCCCAGCAGTGGGATTGCTGGGTTGTATGGCAGTTCTATTTTCAGTTTTCTAAGGAATCTCCACACTGTTCTCCATAGTGGCTGTACTAGTTTGCATTCCCACCAACAGTGTAAGAAGGTTCCCTTTTCTCCACATCCTCTCCAGCATTTATTGCTTATAGACTTTTTGATAGCAGCCATTCTGACTGGTATGAAATGGTACCTCATTGTGGTTTTAATTTGTGTTTCTCTGATAATGAGTGATGTTGAGTATCTTTTCATGTGTTTGTTAGCCATCTGTATGTCTTCTTTGGAGAAATGTCTATTTGGTTCTTTGGCCCACTTTTTGATTGGGTCATTTATTTTTCTGGAAGTAATAAATGCTGGAGAGGATGTGGAGAAAAGGGAACTCTCTTACACTGTTGGTGGGATTGCAAACTAGTACAGCCACTATGGGAAACAGTGTGGAGGTTCCTTAAAAAACTGCAAATAGACCTGCCATATGACCCAGCAATCCCACTGCTGGGCATATACACCGAGGAAACCAGAATTGAAAGAGCCACGTGTACCCCAATGTTCATCGCCGCATTGTTTACAATAGCCAGGACATGGAAGCAACCTAGATGTCCATCAACTGACGAATGGATAAGAAAGCTGTGGTACATATACACAATGGAATACTACTCAGCATTAAAAAAAATTCATTTGAATCAGTTCTACTCAGATGGACGAAACTGGAGCCCATTATCCAGAGTGAAGTAAGCCAGAAGCAAAAACAACAATACAGTATATTAACGCATATATATGGAATTTAGAAAGATGGTAACAAGAACCCAGCATGTGAGACAGCAAAAGGAACGCAGATGTATAGAATTGACTCGTGGACTCTGTGGATGAGGGAAAGGGTGGGATGATATGGGAGAATGACATGGAAACATGTTAATTATCATATGTGTAATCAATCACCAGCCCAGGATTGATGCTCGGGGCTGGTGCATCGAGATTTCCCGGGGGGAGGGAGGAGGGAGGGGGGTTCTGGAGGGGGAGCATATGTAAACCCATGGTGATATCATGTCATTGTATGGCAAAACTAATAAAAAAAATTTTAAAGCTTCTGCACAATGAAGGAAACTATAAACAAGGTGAAAAGACAGCCTTCAGAAACGGAGAAAATAATAGCAAACGAAGCAACTGACAAACAATTAATCTCAAAAATATTTTTAATGTTTTAAAACCATTCACCTAGATTTATTTTCTCTCTCTGAACCATTTGAAATTAAGTTGCTGACGTCATCAGACTTCAACCCTAATCCTTAAGCAAGTGTTTCCTGGATTTAGAATATTCTTCTACTGAACTATCCAATAGCATTTACATGTAAGAAAATTAATAGCAATTCAACACCATTTGAATTTTCTCAATTGTTCCCCAAACAACCTGTCCATCAATCCAGGACCCAATCAATGTTTACCCATGACTGTTTGTTGCTGTGTCCCTTTAGTGTCTTTTAGCCTAGAGCAACTCTCACTGTTCTTTGTCTTTTTTTAAAGAAATTGACATTGTCACATTCACCATTATCCAGATTTCACCCATTTCACATGTACTCAATGTATCTGTGGGGTGTGTACATACGTGTAGTTCTTTGCATTTTTTAATATGGCTACACTAGGTCTTTGTGGCTACACACTGGTTTTCTCTAGTTGCTGGGAGTAGGGGCTACTCTTCATTGGGGTGTACAGGCTTTTCACTGTAGTGATTTCTCTTGTTTCAGAGCACAGGCTCTAGGTATACAGGCTCAGTAGTTGTAACTCGTGAGCTCTAGAGCACAGGCTCAGTAGTCGTGGTGCACAGGCTTAGTTGCCCTGTGGCATGTGGGATCTTCCTGGACAAGGGATTGAACCCATGTCCCCTGCATTCGCAGATGGATTCTTAACCCCTGGACCTCCAGGAAAGCCCTATTCTTTGCCTTTTATGGCACTGACGTTTAAGAAGATTTCAAGCCAGTTGTTCCTTAAAATTTTCCACATTCTGGATTTGACTATTTCCTCATGTAGATTCTGGTTAATCATTTCAGCCAAGAATATTACATAAGTATTGTTGGTACTTCTTATTGATTCACATCAGAAGACACATGATACCAGGATCCTCGTAGGTGACATTTGATTGTGTGGTTAGGCCAGGGCTACCGAATGTTGCTGTGGTCACATTCACTTCCCCCTTGATAATTATAAATAATCTGTGGGGGAATAATTAAATAAATATTATTTAAATAATTAAATATTTAAAACTTTAAATAATTAAAGTTCATGTGAATATCCTGTTCTCTTATCAAATTTTTTTATCAGCCTTGATTATATTCACCTGAATCAGCTATTACATTGTTGGTTACAAAATGGTGATTTTCTAACTCTATTGTTCCTTCCATATTTATTAGCTAACATTCTCCTGGAAACAAGGATCTTTCTACCTTTTTATTCTCTGTCTCTCATTTTCTTACTCTTTTTCTCTTTCCCTCTCTCTCTCCCTCATATTCACCTATCTCTCTCTCTCATCACTATGAATGCACTAGTTTTTCAATGTGTTAATATTCATTACAGACATTACACTTTTTGATGCTCAAATTACCAAAAATTGATGCATTGAAACCTCTTCTAGTTGGTCCTATGCCTTTTATGGTGGTGGTGGTTTAGCTGCTAAGTCATGCCTGACTCTTGTGACCCCATGGACTGTAGCCCACTGGGCTCCTCTGTCCATGGAATTCTCCAGGCAAGAATACTGGAGTGGGTTGCCATTCCCTCCTTCAGAGGATCTTCCCCACTCAGGGATGGAACCCAAGTCTCCTGCATAGCAGGTGGGATTATTGGCCACTGAGCCACCAGGGAAGCCCATGCCTTTTATACTCAACCCAATTAATCTTTAAGTTCACCCTTTTTTTTTTCTGACAAAGGGAGATGTTCCTGGCAGCCCTTGAGATTTCCAGCCATTTCTCCATGTAACTTTTAGAGAGAAATGACATTCAGAAACCAAGATATGGGCATTAGGTGTGTTCACGCTGCTAAGGAGTCCTTGCTTATTGCTTCCAGACTCATAAGTAGACAGAGCTGAAAATACAAACATACACACTATTAATGGTTGTCAGAGTTCCCCTTAAAGAATCAAATTATTAAATAGATTAAAGATAAATCCTCACACCTCTCTGTTCTAGATGGTACAGGGAGAGAATCGTTCTAACTGCCGCCTCATTTCTTCATTCAGATGTTCATTCAAAAGGCAATTATCAAACATCTCCACCATGACAACACCTGGGGCAGGCCCTGGAGGTGCAAGAGGGTTGCCAGTTAAAATACAGAATCCCAATTAAGTATGAATTTCACATAAACAACAAATATTAATAATTTTATATTATAAATGTGTCCCAAATACTTCCCAGGGGACATACTTACACTAAAATAGTATTAGGCACCCTGTATCTTTATTTGCTAATTCTGGCAACCCTGAGATCCAATGACCTAAATCACCACCCCTGTCCCAAAGTGCTCACAACCAGAGGAGACAGACAAGCTGGGGATAAATAGGAGCAATGAAGTATTTCAGGTGCTGGGCTGAGAATCTGTCCTGGATATAATGGTAGCAGCGGTGGAAGGAGGGAGAGGGAAATGATTCAGAGAAGGCTGAGGTCTGAAAGTCTATTAACAATTTCCCAACAATCTCCATACTCCCCACCCCGACAGTGAACAACAGTAAGATGATTTGAAGACTCTTCTGTGACACAGAGGATACAGGGAAGAGAGGGAAGCAGGAAGCCATGGTGAGGCAGTTGTAAGCCATGTCATGGAGTTTTTTACTCTGTGGGTCAATGAACTCCAAATGTATTTTTGGCCCATTCCATTTCCCAATATATTAACAACACCTCCCAACATACGTATTTGTAAATTTAGTACACGCGTGGTCTTACTAATATACTTTGCACATATGCATAAACTGAATCAGAATTCCCAGGTGGCTCAGTGGCAAAGAACCTGCCTGACAATACAGGAGATGGAGAAATGCAGGTTCCATCCCTAGGTAGGGAAAATCTCCTGGAGGAGGAAATAGCAGCCCACTTCAGTATTCTTGCTGGGATAATCCCACGAATGGAGGAGCCTGGTGGGCTACAGTCCATGGGGTCACAAAAAGTCAGACACAATCGAACGACTGAGCTCACACACAGAGACTGAATCACCTAGAGATCTATGTAATAAGAGCTAACTATAATTACATGTTCCTGCCCTTTCATCTCTTGTCCCCAGAGACTCTCTTGCACAGCCTTGGGGCTGATGCATCCCATTTGGGGGACCCCTGTTGTAAACCTTGGGAAATCCTGTTCCCTCAAGGGAAACAAAAGGATAAATGGAAAACTGAAAAAGGAAAAAATTTGTGTTGAACTCATTATTTGTCAATGTCCTGTTTCCAAACTGTCATTTTACCAGTGAGGCCCTCGGGCAGGGTTCTGGAGGCCTAACTCAGGCCTATACACAGCATTTTAGGGGTGTCAACTAAGAAATAAAGTCACAACGTGAAAGTTGAGATTTATGGTTTTTCAGTGGGAATTCTTTGAACTTCAAGCCCAGGCGGCTTCATCTCAAGTAGCCCTGAGAAAATGCTCTGAGGAGGCAGGGAAGGAGTCAGGTTATAGAGGACAAACGGGACAGATAGCTTGAACATCAAAAATTATTGTTAATTAGGGAAAAGCAGATATCTCAAGTTAAGGAATTTAGTACTTTTCTATGTTCAGGAAGATACAAACATCTGGGCTCATTGAAACTCCTGAAATTTGAATACTTTGGCCACCTAATATGAAGAACTGATTCATTGGAAAAGACCCTGATGCTGGGAAAGACTGAAGGCAGGAGGAGAAGGGGATGACAGAGGATGAGAAGGTTGGATGGCATCACTGACTCAATGGACATGAGTTTGAGTAAGCTCTGGGTGCTGGCGATGGACAGGGAGGCCTGGCGATGGACAGGGAGGCCTGGCATGCTGCAGTTCATGGGGTCACAAAGAGTCAGACACGACTGAACTGAACTGAACTGAACTGGGCTCACTGAGCTCATTCCTTTCATAGGCACCTCAGCTATTTGAGGCCAGTATCCTGCGTTTTCACATCCACCCCTCATGTTCTTGGGGAGTGGAAGTGACTGTAGGGATTGTTCTCCCTTTTGAGGGCCCTCTGGGCTCAGAAATTCACATTTGGAGGGCTGGAACCTCAGATGGCTGTGATATCCTTGTTTATAGCCATAGCAGGAGACACTCCATTTCAAAGGGTTTCCCTGGTATCTCAGTTGATGAAGAATCTGCCTGCAATGCAGGAGACCTGGGTACGATCCTGGGTCGGGAAGATCTCCTGGAGAAGGAAGTGACAAATCACTTCAGTATCCTTGCCTAGAAAATCCCTTGGACAGAGGAGCCTGGGAGGCTGCAGTCCATGGGGTCACAAAGAGTCGGGCATGACCAAGCAACACTCACTCACTTTCACTCCATTTCCAAGGGGCACTTTGTAACTCCTCAGGAGGTGGCAGCTTGGATGACAGGCCTAGGAGGGTGCCCTGTCTCTAGCCTTGACTCTGCGGGAGACCTCCTGACCACCTTCCCTCCATCCTGCCTGGATTAGAAATTCAGATGGAGCCTCACCTCTATTCAGAAATTAGGGCCTGCCTGTTCTGATTTCAATCACTGCCCTCTTTCCCTCACTCAACCAAAAGGGCCTTCTGCTGTTCCTCAAACACTAGGCACAGTGTTCCTTCCCACCTCAGGGCCTTTGCATCTGTTGGGCTCCTGCCTGCCACACTGTTCTCCTGATCCATAAACAACCTGCTCACCTCAGGCCTCCTCAGAAAGCTCATTCCACACGCCTCTCTCGGTACCCTTGAGCCCTGTAGCCACCTCTCTTAGAAGCT
The DNA here is from genome assembly GCA_007570785.1 of Antilocapra americana. Lineage (NCBI taxonomy): Eukaryota > Metazoa > Chordata > Mammalia > Artiodactyla > Antilocapridae > Antilocapra > Antilocapra americana. Next base: position 3,504,418 of record ML660200.1, on the reverse strand, counting down.
GTGTTTTCCTTCCTTGAACTTGACAACATGTGACACCCCATACACTGCCTGTTTGCTTATGTGTTTGGTTTCTCATTGTCCCCCTTAGAGACTGCAAGCTCCTGGATGGCAGGGACTCCGTCCTGTGCATTGCCACAATCCCCTGTGCCCGGCACATCATTAGTGCTCTGTAGGTATGTAAAGGAAGGGAAGAGGGAGAGAGAAAGAAAGAACCTCCTTTCACATCAAGTGTGAGTGCAACCACCCTGCTCCCAAGAACTAATCAGCAGGCACCCTTGGTGGGTGCGGGCCCTTCCTTGTTCAGCTGGGATATAACAAGCTCAGGGTCTGAAAGGTCTGAGCTCTGGGCACCCAGACTTCTCCCCTGGGCAGTGGCTTCTCCCCTGCTGACTGCCACCAAGTGCAGTGTCTCTGCACTGTGACCTCTGACCCCAGCCTCTCCTAGTCCTGTCATTTTCCCAAACTTCCAAATGGCAGTGGGCACTGGAGGAATAGTGTTCATAACTTGGGGATGACCAACCGTGGTCCAGTCCTGGGACTGATTTCAGAATAGAATCTTTGACTCTTCAGAATTCTCCCACTATTTTCCAGTTCACAGTTGAAAGAATTTATAACACGAGTTTGCTGAATGAGTTTATTACCCTCTCTGAGCCTTTGTTTCCCCATCTGGCAAACGAAGCTGGGAATACCTGCCTTGAAGAGTGCTTTGTATGTGTGATCCAACTTTTTGCAACCCCGTGGACTGTAGCCTGCCAGGCTCCTCTCTCCATGGAACTTTCCAGGCAAAAATACTGGAGTGGCTTGCCATTTTCTCCTCCAGGGAATCTTACCAACCCAGGGATCGAACCAACATCTCTTGTGTCTTCTGCAATGGCAGGTGAGCCACCAGGGCAGGAGTCAAACAGAACTCATGGGAAGTAGCAGCACAGTGCCGGGTACACTGGCATAGGAGAGGCTCCACAAACATCCACCCTTGTATTATTACTTTTGTCATTGTTGTTACTTTTTTAATTGAGGTATTATATACATATAATAAAGTGCACAAATTGGTGGTTTCTTACCACTGCATACACCACCCACATCAAATCGCAGACCATTCCCTCCATTCACACACGGAGAAGTAAGTCACTTCCTGACCTCCAGGGCTTGGATTCATTTTGCCCCTTCTTGAACTTCATGTCGATGGAATTGCACAGTATTCCGTGTCTGGCTTCTTTTGCTCACACTGGGTCTGTATGACCCCGTGGTCCCCTATGAGGGTTGTGATCTCATTTTGATGACTTTCCTTGCTATGTTATCGGCACCGTGGCCCCCACCTGGAGTGTCCACATTAATGCCTGTCCCCGCTGGCTTTGAAGAAAGAAGCCAAGATTCACCACTTTGGCTTCAGGTTTTGAATTTACCTTGTTAATGTTCCTTTGGCAATTTCAAACTCACATCATTTTACAGTTACTTAAAACATGCCTTTTACATCAAAAGGCAGTATTTCACAGGGAGCCAAGAGAGTCCTAGAAGTGACAATTAACAAGTAACATGAGAAGGACATAATTAAGCCCCGATTGCCAGGTCCCAGGAGCCTTGGTTGGGAGGGAAGGGAGCTCAGTGGAGCAGGGAGGAAGAGCCTGGAGCAGGTGAATCTGACAACTTGATGTGACTCGGATGGGCCAGGGAGAGTGTGAGGGGGTGGGTGGCATGAGCAAGAGGAAGACAAGAATTAATGAGAAATAGAAAATAATTTAGCAGGACAGCAAGTCCCTGGAGACAAATTCCTTCTCCAAACGTCTCATTTGTCCAAGGGAGATGAGGAAAGTCTATGGCAGAATGGTTGGCCACAAGAATTTCATTTCCCTGATGCTATTCAGATTCCAAATGTGATCGATAAAAGTACAATTAGTGCCCCAGATGTCATCAGATGTTTTTAACCTTTAGGTGGTAGCAACATGCATATTAAGGTCCTACCTCCTCCATGCCCCCTGTCACATGGGCAGGATGACTATCGCCACATTTGACATTTGATGCTATAATTTTAACATACTTTTTAAAATTCAGATAAAGATTATTTCAATTTTTTAAAGCTGGGAGCCAGATGTAATTGCCTTGCTCTGGACTTTAGATCTAAATCATTCTGCCAACTCATCCTGTAGTTATTAAGGGCTTTATCATTGAAATGTGTACTGCATACACCGCAGGTTAGAATGCCCCAGAGGCCTGGAAGTAAACTTTTTTCCTACCATAAGGAATGATTTTTAATATAGAAACCATGAAAGCTTCGTTTAGTAAATTGTTCAATCAATTAATTAATCCATCAATAAATCTGGGTGCCTACAGTATGTCCAAAATATTGTGTTCCCTGCACCAAACAGCTTTCCATTGAAATGGCAGATGAGAAACAGACTTAGAACTCTCTGTACCTTGGGGCCTAAAACTGGGTGTACAGTGGTGCTCAAAAAATGTTTGCTGAAACAAACATAGAGTGGGACAGTAGTGGACAACACAAGGTGGCACTGGACCAGCTGGACCTACTGCACTCGATGGCTCAGCATCCCCCCATTACCCTCTGATTTCTGCTGCAGCCAGGGCAGGGTGTAGTCACAGTGTGGGAGTGGGGGAAGAGGGTGTCAGGGCTTGCAGACTTGAAGGACAAGCAGCTCTGCTCTCCCTTTCCTACCTTGGGACCCGGTCTGAAGGGGGTCCACTCAACCTTCAAACTTTGCATACCAGAAATGCAAGGAGTTAGAACTATGATGGGCAACCTGACCCATGGGGCTGGGAGCAAGTTAATAAGTGCCCCCAGTGTCCATCCCGACAGACAGATCCTGGAGGTGCTCTGTACACTTCACAGAGGACCAACAAACCAAACCCCTGGAGCCTCAATAACTCACCTTTCTGTTGACTTTTCCTCCATCCCCTTTTCCCATCTGCCTTAATTCTGCTTCCTATGGTGGTGGTTTAGTTGCTTAAGTCGTGTCCAACTCGTGCGATCCCATAGACTGTAGCCTGCAAGGCTCCTCTGTCCATGGGATTCTCCAGGCAAGAATACTGGAGTGGGTTGCCATTTCCTTCCACAGGGGATCTTCCTGACCCAGAAACCGAACCCAGATCTCCTGCATTGCCAGCAGATTCTTTACCAATTTATAGATTCTAAGCCCTGTGGAAACCTCCCAAATGAATTTCCTGCACCCAAGTCTTAGGCTGTAATTTGGGGACAACCAGCCTAGACACCTGAACAAGCTAATTTCCATCAAGCATTCTAGAAGTCTATCCTCATTCCTTTAGAGTTGCAGCTCATAGTTAAGTGGTGGGCCTCTGATCAGGCCTGGGAAGGTCCCCACACCCGTGAAGGGGGAGGCACTGGTCTGGACCTAGCTGTGTAGGGACAACCAAACAGGAGAGAAGAGGGTGGTTTCAGGAGGAAGGATCTACAGTGCAGTTGCAGAGGCAGGAATGAGTGTGACCTGTGCTCAGATCCATGAGGAGCCCACACGGGCAGAGCGGAGGCCAGTGAACCAGCATGTGGGTTGAGGTTAGGTGGAGAGACCTGACCATGGAGGGCAAGCTCTGTTCCCATATGAACAGTTGACTGAGTCAACATGAGGAAGATACACACACACACACACACAATACACACGAATGGCACACAGACTGTGTGGACGCACAGACACGTGCTGAAGAGGTTTTCCCAGGGGCAAAAAGGAGAATTTCAGAGTCTTCAAGCAATAAGGAATCCTGGCCAATAAACAGCACAAGCACCGTCATTCCCCACTGCTGTACCCAGCCATCATTCACCACCTTGCTGAACCCACAAGTGCCCACCAAAGCTTTCTCATCCCTGCTTTCTAGGCTGCCAGTCTCCTAGAGCTGCCTTCCCAGCTCAAGAGCAACTTCAACTCAGGGCAGAGGTGACTGCCTGCTGAGTTACCCACCCCAACAGGTAATCAGGAAGTCTTTCCTCAAACATCTCCCTGGATGGAAACCCTGCTTCTCCATGAGTCAGCCCATGCTGTTGGTGAGCAACACATTGTCAGGAAATTCCTAGAACCACCAACTGGCCTAGTCATTCTTCTGTATGAAGCTTAGTAGACACTTGATGGCCCATCTTTTTCCCTAGGTAAGTCATCTCTCCTCTAGGGTAAAGAGTCTTTTTTCTTTCCAACTCTCCTCACATCATATGAATCCATAACCCTTGGACCTCCTAGCTTCCCTTCTCTAGACATAATCTCATTCCTCAACCCCAATGCCACATGCAGCTTCTAGACCTGAGGACAATTGTTACTTGGTGCCTGGGGGCTGCGCTCCCCCTAAGGTAATGTGGAAACCCTCTAACTTCCCAGATATCCTGAGGGTCCCTTGAGCTGTGGGGCACCCCTGTTAATAAGACTTCCCTAATTTGTACTTGGGCAACTGACTCATAATAACCTTAATACATTCTGTTTTTGTTTGTTATTGTTTACTCACTAAGTTGTATCTGACTCTTTTGCAACCCCATGAACTGTAGCCTGTCAGGTTCCTCTGTCCATGAGATTTTCCAGGCAAGAATACTAGAGTGGTTTGTCATTTCCTTCTCTAGGGGATCTTCCCAAGTCAGGGATCAAACCCACATCTCCTGTACTGGCAGGCGGATTCTTTACCACTGACCCACCAGGGAAGCCCATGTTCTGTTGTACATGTGTTATAATATTCACTTTGTTTTAATTTCCTTTCATTTAATCTGCTGACATCTTTTTTTTTAAATATTGATCTCCTTATACTACATATTAGCTTTCCCTATAAATTTTGGGTTGTCTCATATTAAATCACTGATTTAAACATATATCACATGGAACAGGGCCAAGAGCAGAACTTCAGGTAGCCCACGACTTCTCTCCAAAAGAACCAGCATTTGTTAAATAAGTCTCTTTGATACTCTTTTTCCCATCAGCTCTGCAGATATCCAGGTCCTGCTTTCAAAAGTGAAATTAAAGGCTGTATAGCATAACTAGATGAAATCCAACTTTACCTGTGGAAAGGGTGCTTAACTTTGGGTCCATGTACCTGGGCTTTAGGGAGTCTGTGATCTTCCCTCCCAAAATTATATACAAATATATGTGTGCACTCACATATATAGTCACTCATTGACTATTTTCAGGATAGGATCCATAGATTTCTTCAGGTTCTTGAAAGGATTGATGACTGACAAAATTTTAAAAACCATTGGTCAACAGCACTCCCTTGCAACTGCATGCAGGTTATAATCTCCAAAATGGATCAAGATCCATTTTGTACCAAGGTGTACAACCCTGGTTGTACCACTGTGTGTAACTTAAGAACCATTGCTGGCCTGCTATGACCAAAACGCTACTTTCCAGTTGTTAATGAACCAGTAGAGGATGACAGCAGTTGTTGGCTATACCAGGTCTTGGAAGGTTTCCAGGGAGACAGAGAATAACATCCATCTTCGGAGAGTAAGGGACTGAATGAGGTGTTCTATCAGCTTCCTCAGGAATAAACTGACAGCTTTGTTTATCTTGAGGATGAGAGGATTCTGTGCCCAGGATGGTTCTAGAAAACATTGTCACCTGTTGGTCCTGAAGCAAGATAGTAACCACTTTGCAGAACCTCAAGGATTTAATGCATCCACAGACACTGATGTGCTTAGCCAAGCAGAGGACCTAGCATTTAAACTTGCCTCCAATGTGGTCCAGGATAAGGTAGGGATGGGGAGATAATGTGAAGAAAATTCCACTTGGAAAAGATACACTGAACACCAAAGACAGAATCCACTGGGAGAGAGCACTGAAGTTGAGAGATGGAAGACTAGGGTGGTTGCAGTGGAGGGGTGGGGAACTCAAGAAATACTCCAAGACCTACTGAGGGAGATTTATAACCAACCGTGTAACTTTAGGAAAGTTCTGACTCTCTGATGGACCTTAGTGTCCTCTTCTGTAAAATCAAGTGCTCATCTGTTAGTAATAAAATACTTGACGAGCAGTGGCTTAAGCTTATAAGATAGCTTCCCTTGGGGCTCAGCTGGTAAAAAATCCACCTTCAATGCATGTAGACCTGGGTTCAATCCCTGGGTTGGGATTCTGGTCTGGAGAATTCCATGGACTGTATTCCATGGAATTCCATGGGTTGCAAAGAGTTGGACATGACTGAGCAACTTTCATTTCACTTATCTCACATAAGGAGAAATCCAGAGGAAAGCTACTTTAGGTAGGGAAATGGTGTAGCAGCCTAATGATATCATCAAAAGTTCCAAACTCTACTATAGCTCTGCCATCATGGATGTGTTGTCCTGCCACCTGAGGGCACCTAATGGCCTTCTAGGAACCACAGCTGTGCTCAAGGCAAGAAACAGGCAGAAGCTTGAAAGATAGCACCAGCTTCATCTGAACTTTTTACAAGGAAATTATAGCTCCTTCAGTCTTCTGAAAAAACCTTAGATTTCTTTAGCTGTGTCCCCCACCCAGCCAGAGGAACATATGGGGAAGTGGCAAACACAATCGTCATGATTGACTTCAATAATCATGCTCCATTGCTAAGCAAATTACTGCCCAGAATCCCATTAGAATTCTGTTAGTTAGGAAGAGGCAGCAACAGCCAGTAGGAAGACAAGTAGCAGTGTCTGACTCAGGGAGTGTGGCAAGATCCCTCCAAATGTTCACAGACCATGGGATTCTCTAATCCCTTCTGCCCTGCTCCCTCTTGCCTCCTCCAGCTCTTCTGCTCAAATGCTCCTCTCACCGACTTGTGGGAACTACCTCAGCCTTTCCCTTGGCCTGTGCAGAAAATAACGGCTTTATCAACATCAGTCAAACTGATTTTCCTAGTATGACTAGTATTTTGATTGATCAAAAACTGACAGGTTGTTATAGCCCCACATGTTGATAAACACAGCCTCTGTGTGTCTCTCTGCTTTTATCCTGCCCGACCCTGCTTCAAACGCTGACACTTACTTACATTTTCTCCCTAAAAATTCTCCTTTCAGTCCATCAGCTAAATATCTGAGTCCTTCAAATGTGAGATACAGGAAGATAGCCTGGCCTTGTCTTCCTGCTCCCCACGGGCTTGTCCCCTGTGTGGCAGTCATCACAGTCTCCACACCAGTCCAGCCGAGAAAGATAACTGGACAGAGATTGCCGAGGCTTCCTAGAGTCCACAGAATTCCTACTCAGGGTCCCGATGGAAACCACCAGGTAAGGGGCCGAGGTGGATGACCTTCTCATGAGGAGGAGCTGTCCACGTGGCCAGGAGGCCTCCTGCTCCTGCTTCCAGAGTTCAGAGGTGCTTCATACATGAAAGTTTCCTGCATATGTGCTCAGGGCTTGGCTGGAACCACGTGGCAGTCAGCCAGCTCCTGGAGAGAGAATGTACTGCCAAGACAACTCCCTACAACTAGCTGCTCATTTGATCCAAGCACACCCAAAAAGTCCCCCGCCTCATCGCTGCTACCTTAGTTCTGTAACTGTGCAGCATTTTGTTTCAGATTGGTTCTGCTATCTTCAATTTTACTCCTCAGAATTACACAGGCCACTGTTCCCACATTCAATCATTTCTACACCTGCACTACTATTTTTATTCCTTCCTAACGTCCGTATTACAATGTCGCATCATATTTTTTAATGGACTGTCCATTCTCACTTAAATACATCAAAAAGCATAAATGTCATATCACTGTCCTTCGTGGAAAACAAACATCATCTTCCCTAAATAGAAAGTAACTATAAAAATAAATGCAATGAAAATAAAACAGTGACAATTGGATGCTGCATGATACACAGTATTTGGGTAGAATCAGTGGGAAAGCAGCAGAGTATTAGGACAATTAGAAGTTATCAGCCTCTCACAGGGCAATGAGGGGTAGCACCTGTGAGGAGGGGCACGACTGAGATTTGGTTATGCAGCTCAGTAAGAGCTGCCTGGTCTGTGTTTGGCTCAAATAAAAGGTAGCCAGAGAGGGATCAAAGTTCACAATCCAGCATTTTCTGTTTCCCCTCCCCCCAGCTGTGTTCTGCTCTAACATTTTGGGCTCTTGGGAGGCCTGGTACTTCAGTCTTTGAATCTCCTGGTGTTCTGGGAAGGTGGAGGATGAGAACAGGGCACCTTCTGCACCCAGGCAAGAACCTGCTTTTCTGTGTTCAACTTGGAGTCAGGATTCTTGAGCCAAAAGTATGGCCACAACATTCTCCTTTTCCCAGGGGCTGCACCCATGTACTGGGGTACAAGTACAAGCCCCATGGTTTTCCCAAGACCAAAGGGGAGCCAGGGGTGACTGGGGGAGAGAGGGTAGTTAGTGGGTTTTCAACAAAGGTGATGAAAGGGAGGAAAGGAAGCTTCTAAAGTAGGTGAAAACATGTCAGCAACAGTTTCAATACTAAGAATGATGCAGAAGCCTTTAACTAAGACAAATGACAATGAAATCAAATGAAGCTTCATAAACGTCACCTTTTGCTCCCTTGAGTCCTTCAAGACAGGATGTTTTTAATACCAAGGAATATGGGCCAAGGAGAGATTTTATATGATGCAAACAATGCAACCAACAAGGGGTTAACCTCTAAAATACATGAGCAGCTCATATCAGTTCAGTTCAGTTCAGTCGCTCAGTCATGTCTGACTCTTTGCAACCCCATGAATCACAGCACATCAGGCCTCCCTGTCCATCACCAACTCCTGGAGTCCACCCAAACCCATGTCCATCAAGTCAGTGACGCCATCCAGCCATCTCATCCTTTGTCGTCCCCTTCTCCTCCTGCCCCAGTCCTTCCCAGCATTAGGGTCTTTTCCAATGAGTCAACTCTTCACATGAGGTGGCCACAGTATTGGAGTTTCAGATTCAACATCAGTTGAAGTTCATCCCAATGAACACCCAGGACTGATCTCCATTAGGATGGACTTGTTGGATCTCCTTGCAGTCAGCTCATATAGCTCAATATAAAAAATAACCCAATCAAAAAATGGGTAGAAGATCTAAGTAGACATTTCTCCAAAGAACACAGGCACATGAAATGATGCTAAGCATTGCTAATTATTGAATGAATGAATGCTTAGTTGCTCAGTCTTGTCTGACTCTTTGTGACTCCATGAACTGTAGCCTGCCAGGCTCCTCTGTCCATGGAATTCTCCAGGAAAGAATACTGGAGTGGGTAACCATTCCCTTCTCCATCAGATCTTCTCCACCCAGAGATTGAACCAAGGTCTCCTACATTGCATGCAAAGTCTTTACCAACTGAGCTACCAGAGAAGCCCAATTATTGAAAATGAAGTCACTCAGTTGTGTCCAACTCTTTGCAACACCATGAACTGCAGCCTGCCAGGCTCCTCAGTCCATGGGATTTTCCAGGCAAGAATACTGGGGTGATTGCCATTTCCTTCTCCAGGTGATCTTCCTGACCCAGGGATTGAACTTCGGTCTCATGCACTGCAGGCAGACCCTTTACCATCTGAGCCACCAGGGAAGCCCAATTATTAGAAAAATCCAAATCAAAACTACAGTGAGGTATCACTCCACATCAATCAGAATGGCTATCATCAAAAAGTGTACAAGTAATAAATGCTGGAGAGAATGTGGAAAAAAAGGAACTCTCCTTCACTGTTGGTGGGAATGTAAATTGGTACAGCCCTAGGGAGAACAGTATGGAAGTTCCTTAAAAACCAAAAAATGGGGCAACCATATGATCCTGCAATCTCACTCCTGACATCTATCCATAGAAAACCACAATTTGAAAAAAATACATGCACCCCAATATTTTTAGCAGCACTATTTACAATAACCAAGACCTGGGAGCGAAGTAAGTGTTCATCAACAGATGAATGGATAAGGAAGATGTGGTACACATATACAATAGAATTCTTCAGCCATAAAAAAAAAAGAATGAAATGACACCATTTTCAGCAACATGGATGGACCTAGAGATTATCATACTAAATGAAGTAAGCCAGACAAAGACAAATATCACATGATACAACTTATATTTAAAAAACCATAAAAAGTAATACAAATGAATTTATATTCAAAAGAGAAATAGACCCACAGACATAGAAAACAAACTTATGGCTGCCAAAGAAGAAAGAGAAGGGAGGGATAAATTAGAAGTTTGGAATTAGTATATACATGCTGTATGCATGCATGCTAAGTCACTTCAGTCATGTCTGACTCTGTGCAACCCCATAGACTGTAGTCTGCCATGCTCCTCTGTCCATGGGATTCTCTAGGCAAGAATACTGGAGTGAACTGCCATGTCCTCCTCCAGGGGATCTTCCTGACCCAGGGATTGAACCTGGCATCTCCTGCAGTTCCTGCATTTCAGGCAGATTCTTTACCACTGAGCCACTAGGGAAGCCCTATATACACGCTACTATATATAAAATAGGACCAACAAGGACTTACTTACTGTATAGTACAAGGAAGTATATTCACTATCTTGTAATAACTTATAAGGGAAAAGAATCCAAAAAAGAACACATATATATAACTGAATCATTTTGCTGTACACCAGAAACTAACACAACATTATAAATCAACTACATTCCAATAAAAAGAAAGAAAAAAGAGTCTATATGAGAAAACATACAATGAGGAGCTCTCACAATTGAGGCTTAAGGAATGGAAATAGGAAGCAGTATCTGTGAAGTACTGGGGGGCCTGGAGTTGTGCTCAGGATTCAGCCAGGCACGGGTCTGACCTTCAGCTTTGGCATTTACTAGCTGTGTGACCTTCAGAAATTTCCATAACCTCTCTGAGCCTCATCAACACAGTGAGGTGGCAATACCTATCTCATGGGTTGTTGCAAGAATTAATCAAAAAAGCACATGTGAAACACCATTTATAGTGCTTGGCACTGAACAGATAATCATTAACAGTATTACTACTACTATCATTAATACTATTATTCTCATGTGCCTTGGATTTATTTGACAAGGTGGGACTAAACTGATCCTATTCTCTAAATAAACCAACAAAGAATCAAAAGAAACCTTGAGCAATTTGTTCTGTTACAAAAAGAAAAACAAAAACCAGAAAAAAAATCCACCTCCGAGAAGGCTAAGAGAACAAAAGCACATGTTCTGGGGGGCTCCACTCGGCACCAGAGATGTCTTCATGGGTGAAAAAAATGGAGCCTTTCAGGGGTGGTAAAGATGATAGTGAGGAGTGCATTTTAAAAACATCATTCTTGGTTAAAAGGGGGGGAAAAAGACAAGAAATTAAAGTGTTTGCATTTGGGAGGAAAAAATAGCTAGTTTTGTAATATGCCATTTGGAAAATCAAATCTATATAAAGAAAGAAAGCTGTGAGCTGAGGCAAGAGTGAGGTTTCTCGGCGACAGCTTCATTTGTAAGTTTTGTGCTTCTCTTGAAGGTCACTCATTCCAGGGACTTCATCCCACTTCGCAAACAGAAGACAAATCTGCAGTCCCTTCGATGGAGCAGGTTATACAAGGAAACAATAAATGTGAGAGGCAGCAGCACTCCTTAAGAGGTCTAAATTGAATTGCATTGACTTTTTACAAAGCCACAAATTGCTTATCTTATTCAAGTGCCTGAGTGTTTGCTTTTTGATGAGCTCAGTACAAAGATACCTTGAAGTTTGGCAGCAGCGTGAGTCTCCCAGTTTGAACTGTCAGTAGCGGGGCCGGGGGCAAGGCGGAGGGGCAGAGCCTCCTGGTTTCCCCAGCATCCACTAGGGCCAAGGGGAGTTAACAGGGGAAGATTCTAAAAGATGATCCTGAAAGAGCAAGGTCCTTTGAGGATGGGCCCACTCCACCGCAAAAATGCATCTACATCCTAGCTCACTTGCGGGGGCCAAATAAGACAACAGATGTAAAAAATCAAGCACTTCCCAGATTTAGGGAGCCAACAGAGAGAAACAGAAATTCCAGCCAAACACCACATGTGTCTGAAGCTTTGATAGTAAGCAGCAGAATGTGTGTGTGTGTGTGTGCTCAGTCATGTCCAGTTCTTTATAACCCCATGGACTTTAGCCCACCAGGCTCCTCTGTCCCTGGAATTTTCCAGGCAAGAATACTGGAATAGATTGCCAATTCCTACTCCAGGGGATCTTCCCAACTTAGGGACGGAACCTGAGTCTCCTGCATTACAAGCAGATTCTTTACCACTGCACCACCTGAGAAGTGTGTGTATTGGGGAGGGGATATCATGTATAACACATACACACTTCCAGGTGTTAGTGTAAAAACCCAAGAAGGACACTTGTATCAGGCTAACAAAATGTCTCTTAAGGGTCTTGCCTAAAAATTTGAATCTTCAATGATGAAATTCCAGTCACTGCATTGGAAATGTTTTGCACTGAGGTTATAAAGGAATTGCTCTTTAAATAAATGACATAGAACTTTCCAGTATGATAAGAGGACAACTCTGAAAAGAGGTAGACCACAAATCTAGAAGTGTCTGATATATTCTGTAATTTTTCCTCCTCCTTGGGAGAAGCAAAAGTCTTTTGATGAGTCTTGCCTTCTATTCACAAGCAAAGCAGACTAACAATCGCTATTGTGTACAATGTTTTGTAGCTCCGGAAAAATCACAATATCATTTGATCCCACAAATACAAACTATTGGTCTCGTTTTACAGCTGAAAAAACTGAACTCCAGAGAGGTTATGTATCCTATTCAAATTGCACAGCTGGTAAGTGGCTAAATTGTCACTCAAGACCAGACATTTATGAACCCAAACCTATGAGGTCTGGGCCCTACACGGTTTCTAAGGCCAGCACCAGTATGCCAGGGTGGAAGCGGGTCTGGCAGGGGGTACACAATAGCTTGCACAAGGGTTCCTTTGTCATTCATTCAGATTATTCATTGAGTCTGTACTATGTACCATCACTGTAATAGATGGACAGATAGAATCCCCTCCTCTTGCCTCCATGGAGCTTATAGTCAGGGGAAGGCTGGTCCCAGGGAGGATATCAACAAATTCTCAGTAGTGAGCCTAGCCCTCTGTGCTTGGGCCTCCCTACACCCGCTAGCCTATTCGATACTTACCTGCAGGTCCCAGGACCTGATCATGAAAGAGATGTGTGATTTAATCAACATCACACAGGGTGCAGTGTCTGTGATTTCTGTCGCGTCTCCTTGGGTCATGTACTTGTTAAAAGTGCTGAGAGACATTAGTACTTAAGGCAGAAATTCATCCCTAACAGTGAAGTGTCAGGCACTGTGTCAGTTGAGACAGTTCTTTGAAGACAGGTCTGCTTTGGAACATGACATGAAGAGACGGATGGATGCATGCATGCATGAATGAATGGATGAAAGACAAATAACAGCTAGTTGGAAGGATGGCAGTGAAAGTGTAGGTAGATCCATAAAGAGAGAACAAGAGGGTGCTCTGTGACAACCTAGAGAGGTGGGATGGTGTCAGTGATAGGAGGGAGACCTAAAAGGGAGGGGACATATATATACACCAACAGCTGATTTATGTGGATGTATGGCAGAAACCAACACAGCATTGTAAAGCAATTGCCCTCCAATTAAAAGCAGATAAGTTTTTTAAAAAAAGAGAACAAGAGAAGAGATAAGGATGGATTGTTGACATCTAAATAATAGATGCACAACAGTTTAATAATACTCCAAGCAGGCCTATCCACCTGAGATTCCCCCAACTCAATCTGATTTTTCTGATCCCTGGGCCTTTGCAAAGGCTGCTTCCATAGCTCATGTCCCTCTGGCAGCCTCAGTGCCCCACTGCCTACCCTCTAATGGCCTAGGTTTCTCCCACACATCCCAGTCCTGGAGGCCTTTCTTGCCCTGGCCTGGCAGAGTGAGAGGAGACCTCCACTGTAACAAGGCTGAGTACCCACTTCTGTTCTGACACTGACTGCATCGCTGGAAAGCATCTGTGGATGGGTCTGCCTCGTCTGCCAGGCTGTGGGCTCTGAGGGGAGGGTGGTGGTGCCCCAGCCCTTAGCGCAGCCAGTGTTTACTAAGGGAACTCACCACACTACACATGTGCCCATGAGTTTGCACATGAGGAGACAGACAGCAGGGTGGGTTTCTGCCTGGGGCCCCTCCCCAGAGTTCCCCTGGGACGTTGGCCGTACCCCCTGGGTACTGTGGCGCTGACTTAGCAGCCAGGTGAGCCTCTCCTAAGTGCCCTGCCGGTGATTGTGGAGGCTGAGTGATTACACAGTGGGCCCAGGTGCAGCGCGGCAGGGAGGTGGCCCAGAGATCCCCACACCATCCCCTGTGAGCACTAACAAAGACAAATGGGAGGCGCCTGCTGGAGAGCTTCGCCTAGTTAAGTGTTAAGCAGCAGGCTGATTGCTCCAAAGCTGATGAGTGACAGGGAGTGAGGCAGCAGGTGCTTCCGAAAGCGCTCCTGGCGGTGGGATGGAGGGGGCCCCTCTGACTCTGGGGCCCTCACCACCCAGAGCAGGGAGACTGCGGTCTTGGTGAAAGCTGACCCTTGGCCCAGGCCCTATTATCTTGGTTCCCTTCTTGAAGATCAGGTGAGATCCCCCTCAGTGGTTCAGTGAACATCTCCATCCTTCCCCCTAAGCGTTGGCTCCAGACCCTAGGACCACCACAGTGGAAGCCCCCTTGTGAGCTTGCCTGCTAAGTCATTTCAGTCTTGTCCAACTCTTTACAACCCCATGGGCTGTAGCCTACCAGGCTCCTCTGTCCATGGGATTCTCCAGACAAGAATACTGGAGTGGGATGCCTTGCCCTCCCAGAGGTTCTTCCCAACCCAGGGATTGAACCTATGTCTTATGTCTACCTGCATTGGCAGGTGGGTTCTTTACCACTAGCACCACCTGGGAAGCCTGTGGAAGCCCCTACCTGGGAAAATTAAGAGTGTTTTTTTTTTATTAGAGTTTGAGCATGGTGCATGCTTGTGGGAAATGGAATTCCTTGTGCTGGGCATGGGGAGGTTGAGGACTCGCTTTGATTAAGCCCCCCACTTGGGGACACCTGCACTGATATCTCCCGCCTCCCCAGGTCCATGTGCACTGTTTCCCAATTCCTTCAGGATCTTCAGGAGCCCTGCAACCAATTGCATCAACCCAGCACCTCTAAAGGACTCTGCTTGCAATGTTTTCTCAAAAAGAACAGGTTTGAATGAACTCTTGCCTGAAGTTCAGTATGCATGAAACAAATCAGGGGGAAGCAGGGAAGGGGGCTATCCCACTTCATCCCCCTAGGCTCCCAGCACACAGCCTGGGAACACAAGGCCCTTGCCCTGCATTCAGCATCACATCACATCTCCAATATTCTACTGTGACCTAGGTCAGCTGTTCAATCGGTTCATCCATGTGAGTGGTGCCTCCCCAGCAAGGCGATGGGCCATACATCAAGCCTTACAGGTTACTTTCAAGTGGGCCCCAGCAGACACTGGGTGAGAGTGGGTCATCTAACTGATGGAGAGTTCTAAGCTAAACATGTGTGGCCCTCCACAGGCTACCACAGAGAGGTGACAGTCATTGTCCCCCAGCTTGCCCACCCTGTGCCCTTTTCCTCTGAAAGTTCAAACAATTATATGCTGCCCAAAGGCCAATGTGCTTATTATGTCAATTTATATCAATGAACAAGATCAGTGCTAAGGAAATGTGTGAGACTTGGCTCCTGAACTCTGCCCCTGAGCATCTCAGTCTGGATTCTGTGTGTCCACCTGCATGTGTGCCTGCAAGGGGTGCGGGCATGCTGGGGACTGCCCTGGGCTACCACAGAGAGGAAAGTGCCTTTGCTCATCTTGATTCCACTGCCCCTCTTGAAATGAAACTACATATTTATATAAAGCGCTTGCTGCTGCTGCTGCTGCTGCTAAGTCACTTCAGTCGTGCCTGACTCTCTGCAACCCCATAGACGGCAGCCCACCAGGCTCCTCTGTCCATAGGATTCTCCAGGCAAGAGTACTGGAGTGGGTTGCCATTTCCTTCTCCAATAAAGTGCTTACCTTGGTCAAAGACTGGGGGGGAGAAAGGAACATAAATACTCCATAGACACGAATAATAATTTGTTATTAATAATTAAATGTAGTACTTTGTTACATAATTAGTACCCCCTACAAGGCCCCCCAGACTTCCCAGGTGGCTCATTGGTAAAGAACCTGCCTGCCAATGAAGGAGACACAAGAGACACAGTTTTAATCCCTGAGTCGGAAAGGTCCTCTGGAGAAGGAACTGGCAACCCGTTTCAGTATTCTTGCTGGGAGAACCCCATGGACAGAGAAGCCTGGCAGGCTACAGTCCATGGGGTCTCTCAAAGAGTCAGACAAGATTTAGCAACTGAGCACACACATCCAGGGCCCCCAGTGACCCTCCTCCCATCCAAATTCTTCCCACTCTCGAAGCTATTGTATAGGACAGGGAGCCCAGCCTGGTGTTCTGTGTAGACCTAGAGGGATGGGATGTGCAGGGGGACGGGGAGGGGAGAGAGACTCAAGGGGGAGGGGCTTTATGTATACTAGTGGCCGATTCACATTGTTTTATGGCAGAAACCAACACAACACTGTAAAGCAATTATCCTCCAATTAAAATTCAATTTAAAAAAATACTTCCCACTCTTGATTCATCATGTTTTACTACAACAAGATGGCAAGAATTTGTCTTTTTTTAAATGTTATTTACTGCAAGTAAATGTTTGTGTTCTCTACAATTATGCCTACATTTACACAATAAATAATAATAAAGGGGGCTTCCTGGGTGGCCCAGTGGTTAAGAATCTGCCTTGTAACGAAGAGTAACACTAGTTTGATCCCTGGTCCAGAAAGATCCCACATGCCACATATCACCTAGGTCCATGTGCGCAACTACTGAGCCCGTGCCCTAGAGCCCGTGCTCTGCAACAAGAGAAGCCATCGAGATGAGAAGGCTGTGCACCAACCACAACTAAAGAGTAGCCCTTGCTCACCAAGACTAGAGAAAGCCCGCATGCAACATAGAAGACCCAACTAGGAAAAAAAAAATCAGGAGAAAAGCAAAAAAACAAAAATTCCTCCCTACTCTACTTTAAGAGCCCCACCTCCTCCAGGAAGCCCTCCAATCTGCATCTGCCTTCCTCAAACTTCCTTCCTCCGTGTTTGCTTCCATTGATTCTCATTCAACATTGCTTTTCCTGGGGCATATGCCTTAGCTCCTGTGCTGGAGCAGAGGATGTCTGAGGGTAGGTCCCAGCCCTCCGTCCCTCCCACACAGCCTACCTGAGACAGAGTGGTCAAGAGAGATGAAGGAGAGGATGGATTTTTTTCCTAGAGTATATCCAGATTGTGGGAGAAGTATTAGTAACCTCAGATATGCAGATGACACCACCCTTATGGCAGAAAGTGAAGAGGAACTAAGCCTCTGGATGAAGATGAAAGGGGAGAGTGGAAAAGTTGGCTTAAAACAACATTCAAAAACAAAGATCATGGCATCCGGTCCCATCACTTTGTGGCAAGTAGATGGGGAAACAATGGAAACAGTGACAGACATTATTTTCTTGGGCTCCAAATCACTGCAGACAGTGACTGCAGCCATGAAATTAAAAGACACTCACTCCTTGGAAGAAAAGCAATGACAAACCTAGACAGCATATTAAAAAGCAGAGACATTACTTTGCCAAAAAAGGTCTGTCTAGTCAAAGCTATGGTTTTTCCAGTAATCACATTTGTATGTGAGAGCTAGACAATAAAAAAAGCTGAGCACTGAAGAATTGATGCTTTCAAGCTGTGGTGTTGGAGAAGACTCTTAAAAGTCCCTTGGACAGCAAGGAGATCAAACCAGTCAATCCTAAAAGAAATCGACCCTGAAAATTCATTGCAAGGACTGATGCTAAAGCTGAAACTCCAATACTTTGGCCACCTGATGCCACTTGAAAAACTGATTCATTGTAAAAGACCCTGGAAAGATCCTTTCCACTTTATGTTTGGAAAGATTGAAGGCAGGAAGAGAAGGGGATGACAGAAGATGAGATGATTGGATGGCATCACTGACTCAATGGACATGAGTTTGGGCAAACCGCAGTAGATAGTGAGGGACAGGGAGGCCTGGCATCCTGCAGTCCACGGGGTCACAAAGAGTTGGACAAGACTGAACACTGAACAACAGCAAATCTATCTGACATTATTTTTCTCAGTTCTTCCCCTCATAGTTCAGTGGAAGGAAAGGGCAATGTTCTCTTACGGATGCACATTGACTAGTCCAAGATAAGGGAATGGGAGATTGAAGTAAAAGGAGAAGGGTAGCAGCCAAGATTTTGTCCTGTCTTGTCTTACCAGTCAGTAATTGCATAACAATTCCCTGCCCTAAGGAGATTGTTGTACACCACCCTTAAGTGATGTGGACCCAAGGTGCACAAGGATGAAAGGGGATAATCTCAATCTTATCAAGAAGGGATATGCCCTTCTTCCTTCTTCTGAAAGCCTCCCTGGAATGGCTCACTAGGTTGGGGGCCCTCATCTTGGCCCTCAGAGCCCCTGGGCTTTCCTTCATGCTGTAGCATAACATAAGTTTCTACCAGCTCATCCCTCCACTCCTGCTTCAGGCTGTGAGCTACCTACTGATTGGATATGATATGGGTAGGAGAATGGCTGGGTGGGATAATGGGTACCAGACTTTGTTCAAACCTCAGCTCAGTCCCCAAAATAGAATGAAATGTTTAAGAACGTGCACTTTGGGGTAAGAAAAAAAAAAAGACCTGTGCATCCTACAATTTTGAAAAGTGTTTATCCAAATATTTCTCCATTTTTATTGAAATGCTTATGTTCTTATTCTGGATGTGCAAACATTATTTACATATTCTGAATATATTTGTCATATATATATTGTTTTTATTCTTCTCCCAAAATTTCATTTTGATGAAATTTATTTCATCAACTTTTTTCTTTTATAAATCAGTCCTTCTTATGTCCTAAGAAATCACTGCCTACTCTTAGGTGTCAACATTTTTTTTTTGTCTAAGTTTTTTGTTTTTTTCTAGAAATTTTTAATGTTGGCTTTGATGCTTTGTTCTATGATCCACCTCATGAGAGATGCTGATCTGCAGGGTTGTTTTTTCTTTTTTGTATTCTAATATCCTTGACTTGTTTTGGTACTGCAGAGTAATGTTGGTCTCATAAAGTGAATTGGCAAGTAAAGTCTATTCCTCTATATTCTGAAAGAGTTTGTGTAAGATTGGTACTATTTCTTAACCTTTGATTGAACTGACTTGTGAATTTACCTGGGCCTGAAGTTTTATCCTGAGAAGGTTTTTGAAAACAAACTCCTCTTATTTGATACATAGAGGGCTAATCAGATAAGCTGTTTCATCTTGTGTCAATTTTTCAGTTGTCTGTCTTACATATGTTGAATATATTGGCAGAAAGTTGCTAATAATAGTCTTTTAATGTCTGTAAGATCTATAGTGCTATCTCTGTTAGCAGTCCTGATGTTGATAACTTGTATTGTCTCCTTTTTTCATTCATTGAAGTATAGTTGATATACAATATTATGTAAGGTTCGGGTGTATGATAGAATGATTCACAATTTTAAAGCTTATATTATACTTATAGATATAATAAAATATGGGCTATGTTCCCCATGTTGTACAATATATCCTTGTAGCTTATTTTATACGTAATATTAGCAGTTTGTACCTGTTATTACCTCTACCCCTATATTGCCCCTGCTACTTCCCTCCTCCCACTGCTAACCACTAGTTTGTTCTCTACATCTTTGAATC
Organism: Antilocapra americana; assembly: GCA_007570785.1. Classification (NCBI taxonomy): domain Eukaryota; kingdom Metazoa; phylum Chordata; class Mammalia; order Artiodactyla; family Antilocapridae; genus Antilocapra; species Antilocapra americana. Next base: position 3,484,792 of record ML660200.1, on the reverse strand, counting down.
TGCTTCTTTTCTATTGTATTCAATGGTTTTTCTCCTTTTTCTTGATCAACATCTCTGAGGAATTATCAATTTTATTAATCTTTTCGAAGAACTAATGTTTGGTTTTATTAATATTCTTTGTTGTTTGTTGCATATTTCATTGTTTTTCACATCTATATTTATTCACTTTCCTTTATGACATTTTTTTCTTAAGGTAGAAATTTTATTCTTAACCTAAAATCATTCTTTATTTCTAGAATAAGTACTTAAACATATAAATTTCCCTCCAAGAACCTCTTTAGCTATATCCTACACATTTTGAAATTCTGTTCTTTGTTATGATTCTATTTAAAATATTTTCTAATTTTCCTTATAATTTCCTCTTTCTCCCGTAGATCATTTAGAAATATGTTGTATACTTTCCAAATATTTGGAATATTTCTAGATATTTTATTTTTAATGAATTCAAATGCATCCTTTTTTTAGTATAAGAAAACATATATAAACTTTCACTGTTCTAAAATTTAGTGATACTCATTTTATAGCCACTGTGAGTTCTAGATCAGTGTTCTCTATGCACATGAAAGGAATGTGTATCTGCAGTTGTTTAGGTCAAGTTGGTAGTTAGTGTTGTTTGAATCTCCCATATCCTTGTTGATTTGTCTGCATTTTCTATCAATTACTGAGAGGAGAGTGTTAAAATACGTTATTGTTGGCTTAAAGAGTTCTTTTATTTATATCAGTTTTTGTTTCATATGTATTATAGCCCCATTATTCAGTGAAGACACAACGTTTATCTGCTGAACTAGCCTTTTTGTTTTCATCATTAGGAAAGTCTTCATCTCTAGTAACAATCCTTATCTTGTAATTTACTTTGTCTGATATTGAAATAGCCACACAGCAGCTTTCTTATGCTTACCATTTCCATTGTGTATTTTTACATCCTTTTGCTTTCAGTATATCTGTGTCTTTGCTTCTTTGTAGAGATTTTTGTAGCTATCACATAGTTGGGTCTCTTTTAAACTGGTCTAAAAATCTCTACAAGGACTTCTCTGGTGGCCCTATGGCTTAGACTCCTCGTGCCAATGCAGGGGGCCCAGGTTCAATTCCTGGTCAGGGAACTAGATCCTAGTTCTCATGACACAACTAAGACCTGGCACAACCAAGTAAATAAACAATAAACATTTTTTTAAAATAAAAATCTCCTGCATTTCTATTGGAGGTAAAACTATATTTAATGTAATTACTTATATACTTGAATTTAAGTCTACTATCTCGCTATTGTTTTCTTCATGTTATCATTTTTTTATTCCTCTGCTACTTTTTCTTGCCTTCTTTTATGCTAATCAAATATTTTTAAAATATTTTATTTTATACAGTTACCACATGACCTACCTAGCAATTTCACTCCTGGACATATGTCTAGAAAAGACATAAACTCTAATTCAAAAAGATATATGCACCCCCAATGTTCACAGCAGCACTATTCATAATAGCCAAGACATGGGAGCAACCTAAATGTCTGTCAATAAATAAATGGATAAAGAAGATGTTCTATAGTTAGATAGATAGACTATTGGACTACCATTCAGTCACAAAAAAAGAATGAAATAATGCCATTTTCAGTAGCATGGACGGACCTAGAGATTATCATAGTAAGTAAAGTAAGTCAGAAAGAGAAAGACAAATATCATATAATTTCACTTATTTGTGGAATCTAAAGAAGAAAGATACAGATGAACTTATTTATAAAACAGGAACAGACTCACAGACACAGAAAGCAAAATTATGGCTACCAAAGGGAAAAGTTGGGGAAGGATGAATTAGAAGTTTAGGATTAATAGATACGCACTGCTGTTGCTGCTGCGGCTGCTGCTAAATCACTTCAGTCGTGTTCGACTCTGTGTGACCCCCTAGATGGCAGCCCATCAGGCTTCGCTGTCCCTGGGAGTCTCCAGGCAAGAACACTGGAGTGGGTTGCCATTTCCTTCTCCAGTGCGTGAAAGTGAAGTCATTCAGTCGTGTCCGACTCCTAGCAACCCCATGGACTGCAGCCTACCAGGCTCCTCCGTCCATGGGATTTTCCAGGCAAGAGTGTTGGAGTGGGGTGCCGTTGCCTTCTCCAAGATACACACTACTTGGTATGAAATAGATAAGCAAGGACCTGCTACTGTAAAGCACGGGAACTGTATTCAATATCATATAATAAACTACAGTGTGTATATGTAACTGAATCACTTTGTTCTACACAACACTGTCAATCTACCATATTTCAATTAAAACAAACAAACAAAAAAACCTAAGGGAAACCCCATATAGACTCCTGCCCAGGTATTCTCCCATGCAGCTTCTTCCCCGCTGATACATTTCCTTGCAAATTTCAGATGCTTCAATCTCTGCCTCCTCAACTCAATGAGAACACCACTTTGAGTTTTATTAAGGGATCCACCCACCACCCTCCCACCCCACCCCCGCCCTCCCCCTCCCCCCACAACTAAAATCAGAAACGTGATCTGAGACAGAAAATCAAGGCAGATCTTGGGACACATCCGTGTGTTTTCTTTATCTTAGGAATCAAAATCCTATGCTTCCTCTTGTCCAATGTCTGAAAGCAGTTTCTTTATTTATTTTGTTCTGTTTTATAATTTCTTGCTTTTGTGGTAAGTCTAAAGCCAGTTACTTGAACATGACTAGAATGATTTCTGGAAGCAAAATCTGCGGAATGAATTTTTCAACTGAAGAGGAAGAACAGGGCTGCAGTTCTTGCACCTCTGTGAAAATTAAAATGTTCTTCCCTGCCTAGTGAAGTAAGAAAGGAATCCTCCTCTGGGCAGAGCAATTAGCGATAGGTTCCTCATTTTCTGGACCAACACCTCATGCCAGAACATGTGGATTGGTAAAAGGAGTCCAGGATAGTTTCCAGCACTCATTCAGTCCTTCTGACTTTAGTACGTTTCTGTAGTTTACAACCTATACAAGAGCAGTCAGCAGCCCGGCTGCTGCTGCTGCTGCTGCTGCTAAGTCACTTCAGTTGTGTCTGACTCTGTGCCACCCCATACATGGCAGCCCACCAGGCTCCCCCGTCCCTGGGATTCTCCAGTCAAGGACACTGGAGTGGGTGGCCATTTCCTTCTCCAAGGCATGAAAGTGATAAGTGAAAGTGAAGTCGCTCAGTCATGTGGGACTCAGGGACCCCATGGACTGCTGGTTACCAGGCTCCTCTGTCCATGGTATTTCCCAGGCAAGAGTACTGGAGTGGAGTGCCATTGCCTTCTCCAGTCAGCAACCCTGAAGGAAGAACATTCCTGACTATGGTGCTTTGCCCAAGGCAAGTAGCCTGTGAAAAAACACTTTACTCTGACTTTTTCTCTTGGTGACAGATCATTATTATAAGTTGTGAATGTATAGTGCAGGTGACTTTGCCAAATTGGAAATATTATTCTGGTAGTTTTGGGGAGATTCCCCAATGAGTAAGTTATGAAAGAGAACCTGAAGGTAGGAGCAAAGCTAAAAACTTACCGTGGGAAACTTGAACCCCCATTGAGTTTATCATAGATTAGACTTTTGTGTTCTGTAAAGCTTTTAAACCTACTTTACTGATGGAGAGTGTGGGGGTGGGAAGAGGACCAAGGCACAGAACAAAGGGACTTGTCCAGAACCCCAAAAGGCCAGATAATAAATCAGGCCCAGTGATATTTCTGCCTCTATTGAGGCAATGAAGCATTTCTTAAAGGCAAGGCTTTCCTGATCTCAACCACTTCACTTTAAAGCTTCCCAACTTCATGGCAAAAGGTGTCCTCCCTTCTGAAGACAATATTATGACATGATTTTAACTCCTTATAGAAAGAATGAAGACATTGGAGACTGAATAAATAGGTTGCCTGCTCTACCACTTACTAGCTGCATGGGCTTGCATAAATTATTTAACCTCTTTTGGTCACAGCTTCTTACCTGCAAAATGGGAGATTAATAATGCCTACCTCTTGGGGTCTTCATGAGGATTACACAAGACTCTGTATGTAAAAGCACTTGGCACAATGTCAAGCATGTATAAATGCTTAGTAAATGCTTCCTGATCCTTGATAACAACAAAATAAGTTGCAGCTGACTTAAAAGAACTGAAGATTTGAATGATACACACATTCCTCTCCTCGTGACCTGCAAAGACAAACTTTAAAGAGGCATCAATGTTTTACCTTTCCCTCCTCCAGAGGACAGGCTTTCCTATACCAAGTTATGAGCTGACCAAAACGAGGATGGAAAAGTGTGGGTGTGCTGAGTGGAGAATGAGCGTGTCTAACCATGCAAAGGAGGACTGAGGGCTCCTTTGAGCTTGTGGGAATTCATAATTATGTAATAGGCTGACATTGTGTCTCACCTCTCCCTCTAACCTTGCTGGACCCCAAAACCTCAGGGAAGGGCAAGGCAAGATGGGGCAATATCTCAGCACCATTTGGGACAGGAATGTCATCAGTCACTTTTTCATAGAACTTGGGACTTCTTTGATACCTTCCTGCTCATTTCTCCAATTTACCTTCCTCTCTTTCCCCCTCACCCATCACAACACGTTTCTTCCCAAGTTTTCACATTCTCTTCTTGTACCCATATGTTTTTTTACTCCTTTCCACTGGTTCCTCTCCTTTTTATCTCTCCCACTTCCTGTATTTGCTTCCTTCCAACTCATTCTCCCTCCTCTCTCCCACTCACTCCTAGTATATTGCTTTTCCCCATCTCCTGAACCCTCACCATCTCACTCAGTTTATTCTCTTGCTCTCTTTTTCTCTTGCACCTCTCCTCTATAACTCTCTTCTAGCCTTTCTAAACTTAACCTTCTTTTCTCCTCTACTCATCTCTCTTTTCTTTCTTTTCTCCCCTCACCTTCAACTATGCAGGAGAGATGGGAGACCGGGTGAGAGAAGGAAGATATGCGAGGGAAAAGAGAACTAGGCACAAGTACGCTGGAACAGTGGTGATAGAAACAAGGTTTGTTGGTTGAGATCCTGCCTCCAGGACCAAACCAAAATAAAGGGGAGTCCTGGACAATGAACTCTAAGGTGATGAAAGAACAGTCCTGCCATTTCCCCCACTCACACTGCCCCAAATCAGAAAACACAGGCATCCTGAAGTCCTGACACAGTGTATGTAGTCTGTACCCTAGTGCCAAAGAGCATGAGCTATCGGGCCAGTCTCTCTGGGTTCCAGTCTTGGCTCTACCACCTACTATCTGAGTGATTTTGCCTTAGTTTTTTTCATCTGTTAAAATAGAGGTTAAAGCAGTGTTTTTGTCCTAGATTTCTTGTGAAGATTAATGGATTAATATATGTAGTTTTGGGGGTAGTAATTCTATATAACCGTTAGCTACTATTATTTTTCAGACCCAGAAGCTAAAAGCCCAAATTCACCAACAGCCTCATTTGCCCTCTGTGGAGCTGTCCGTGGTGCTGAAGGTCTGCACATGGGGTTTCTGGCCCAGGAGTCAATCTCCAAAAATGGATATTCAAATCCACGAGCTCCCCCTGTATGTCAAGGACTGTGATAAGTACATTTCTTACATTATCTCACCTTTCCTTACTAAATGGAAGAAAATTTTGTTATCTTCATTGTACATATAAGGAAAACGACATGCTGTGTTGGAGCTGAATTTTAAACCCAAGTTCTGCTGACTTTCATTCTTTTTCTATGACACTGTGCTGTTTCTAACATTGTCATGCTGTTTTCTGTGTTCTCATCCCACTTCTGACTTCTTAGTTTCTGATCAGTCACCTTCTCCTGCTAATGATCTGTCAGATCCAATCAACAACAAAAGCCAACCAGGTATGGATCACTACTATGTGCTTATTGTTTGTTGTTCCTATAGCCTAGGTCATATTATCAGGGTATCACAGTGTGTTTTAATTGGCTACATGTGGACTTTGCTCTTGAATTAACCCTTGAATGCCTTTGGGTTGGGGGATAGCTATAATTTATGCTGACAATATAGTAGGTGCTCATTAAATGCTTGTTAAATGGAGTAATTTCTCTCCTTCTTTTAACAATATTCTAGGGATTTCTCTCATCGTGCTATTGCCTGACTTCCATAGATGTTCCCATTCCCTCATCTGTGCCTCTGTCATCCTGCATGCCACTTGGAGCACTGGCCCCTCTGATTGATTCCATTTGTCTTTTAATATGAACTTACTAATCAATTAATTTATTGAGCCTCCTGTATGCCCAGGTCATTGCTAATGGATGAAGACTCAAATATGACTAGCATGGCTCCTGCTTTCAAGGCTCGTGCTATCTGCTGGGAAAACACAATTAACACACATGACATGGACAGTGAGTAAGTGATGCCATATTGTGTAAGGGCAGTACAAGCATAGTAAATGCATGTTATGGGGAAGGGAAGGTGAGCCTTAAAGAATGAACAAGATTTATACAAGGAGATGGGAATATAAAATGCTCCAGGTAAAGTAAAAATATCCCCCACCTCCAACTATGTGTTTGTTGTGTGGGAGATTATGTGTGTTTATGTATGGTTGAAGTGGAAAGAGTAAAGGGAAGAAATGAAGGTACTGGCGGTCTGAAATGGTGTTACATTTTGTCAGATATTTCAAGTTAAGGATTTAACTTAACCCTCCAGATGGTGGAGGGCTTTGGAAGTAGACAGAACAGTTTGGACTTGACATGATGGGAAATAGAGAACTACAAAATGCTTGGAGTTAGAGTGTCAGGATAGAGTGTCATCAGCAGCCTGTCAGCATCTTATAGGGTTAACAGGAGGGCCAATCCTGGGGGCAGGTATACAAGTCAGAAGATGACTGTAGGAATCAGTGTTGAGGAGGTAGGGTCTGAGTTTCAGAAGGTGGCAGCAGAGAAGAGACAAGAAGCATCCACAGTGGGCAGCTAGATGCCATAGTCCAGTTCAATAGGGGTGAATCAGAAATAACAAAGAACAAGCAGCCACAAGTCTCCCAGGAGGGCTGCATTCTCCTCGCCCCATTTCCCATAGCACTCTCTGGTCTCCGGTGGGGCATTCCAGCTGTGAGCGATGAAAGATGAAGTGAATTGGAAGGGCTTACCCTTTTACCTGCACATTAATGCAGTCATCTGCATGTCATCTCACACAGGCAGCTTGGGTCCAGGACCACCTGTGATTTCAGCTGTAAATCCCAGGCCCTGCGGTGCCAGCTGCCTCAGAGATAGTGCTGAAGGTGGTTGGAGGGTCCCGAGCAGCTAGCAGGTGGGTGACCCGCCCTTCTCTCTTCTACTCTGCCAGGGCCACTCTGCACATCCCTTCTTGAAGAACTGTGTCATCTCCATGGCTGTGATCAATGGAGATTCTATATAAAATCAACCCCACTGAAAATCACACTCTAAGTGCCTGTGTGGGTGTTGGTGGTACAGAAAGCACTGGAGTTAAATTCAAGTCTTCAGAAAAAAATCCAAAGCCATCCAGAAAAACACATGCTGGTGGCTGGGGTCTTGTAGGTTTCTCTGTCAATTAGATCCTGTCTGTCCCATTAGATGTATATTCTAAGTGTCCATGTGTCACATGCTTTCAGACCTTATACACAGTTGCATAGCTTTCTCAAACCCATATGACATTCATCACACCTTGTGATGTAGAAAGGAAAAGCCTCATTATATTCATCTATCTAATCAGCTAGGAACCTGAAACTTTATCCTATGCTTTCCCTATCACAATATCGACCATACTCCATGATAATTCCTAGGTTAATTGTCTGAATTCACTGATCTCCAAAAAGCTCCATGAGAGTAGGGATCAGACCTTCAGACCTGTCTTGTTCATCACTATTATTTCCTCAGAACCTAATACAATACCTGGTATTCAACAAATATGTATATGAGTGAATTAATGAATGAATGAATTGCCTAAGGACATACAGACAAAGATCTCAGGTCTCCTATCCTCCAATCTAACCAGGTTTATCAAAGAATATTAGAACTAAGAGAGCAATTAGAGGTCATTTAAGCAGGTTCCCTCCCTTGAAATTTTCTAACAATGTAACAGTGTCATCTCTTCTAGGAAAAGTGGACTCTTTCTACATAGCTAGAAAGAACTGCTACATCCACATTGGAATCACTTGGGAACTTTAAAAATTATTAATACCTAGATTCCCAACCCAGAGATTCTGAATGTTTGTATGCCCCAAAATTCATATATTGAAGCCCTAACTACTGATGTGATGGCATTTGAAGATGGGGCCTTGGGGAGGAAACTAGGTTTAGATGAGGTTGTAAGGGTGGGGCCCTAAAGATGGGATTAGTGTCTTTATAAGAAGAGATACCAGAACCCTCTTCCTCTCTCCCTCTTTGTTTCTGCATACTCAAGGAAGACCATCTGAGGATATAACCAGGAAGAGGTCCCTCACCAAGAACCTGACCATGCTGGCCCCTTGATCTCCAATTCCAGCCTCTAGAACTGTCAGAAATAAGCATTTGTTGAAGCTACACAGTCCCTGCTATGCGGTGACAGTATCCAGAGCTGACTGAGATCTTGACTTGATTAGTCTGGAGATCAGCTTGGGAGTGGGATGCTGATGAAAGCCAGGGTTGACAGCAACTGCTCTAGAAAGGCACTGCTACTCAAAGTATAGTCCTGGGACCAACAGCATGGACAACATTTAGGCTCTTGATAGAAATGTAGAGCCTCAGGCCCCAACCACATCTGCTGAATCAGAATTTGTATCTTAACAAGATCCCCACAGATTCACTGCCTAGAGCAGCATGGCAGTGATTCTCTACTCTGGCTGCCAATTGAATCCTTTGGAAAAATTTCTAAGTAACCAATGGCTGGGCTCCACAAGAGACCAGATAAACCAGACTCTCTGAGGATCAGGTCCAGGCGTAGTAGTACTTTAAGAAAGCTCCCAGGTGGCTCTCATTGTAGTCATGGCTGAGAACCAGTGAATAGAATAATTAATCTGTAGCTTTGGTGGCATTTAATGCTTTCTGCTTGCATTATCATTATCTTTGTGCATATCTTTACCTGCTCCATTGGATTATGAATGTCCTGAATGCATAAAGTTTATTTGTTTATTCATTTATGCAACGAAAAGTTATTAAGCTCCTACTATGTGAAAAGTACCAGGCTGGGCACTGGAGATACATGTTTGCAGCTTCTGCTGTTACAGAGATATAATTCTTGTCATCAAGAAGTTCACATTTTAGAAGGAATAACAGGCACAAATAAATGAAATCTGAGAAGAGGAATATATCAGGGATATGAACAGAGGACAAGCACTAGAAGAGGACAATGGAACTCTCTGGAAAAGTTAGAAAGGACTTCCTAGGCACACAGCATTGAAGATGCACCTAAAGAACAAGCAGGATGCCCTCACCAGCTAGATAGAACAAGGAGAGGAAATTCCTAAGAAAAGGGACAGGCTATTCATAACCACAAAGGCATATGTACAAAATGATGAATATACAAAGCTGTTATCCCAGCAGTATTTATAAAAGCAAAATACTGTAAACAACCTAAATGTCCATCAGAAAAGGACTGCTAAATAAATTATGGTCCATTTGTACAATGGAACACCAGGCAAACATAAAAATATTGATGAGGTTCTTTATGTACTAATATAGAATAGTTCAAGATATAGTATTAAGGTGGGAAAAATCAAGGTACAGAACAATTGCAGAACAATTGTAGAGCAATCATTTAAAATCTATCTTTATGTATATAAATATCAAATCCTTAAGTTGTACATTTGAAACTAATATGGTGCTATGTCAATTGTACCTTAATAAGAGGAAAGTAAGGAAAAATTAATTAAATATATTTCTATATACACTTAATTTGCCTAAATACCATGTAAAGCATCATTATCTCATTTTTCAGATAAAGAAACATGTCAGAAAGATGAAGAAACCTTTCCAATTTCACAATGTAAACTGGAGTAATGGATTCAACACCACATAGGTCTGATGGCAAAGCCTGCAATGATTCTGCAATGAGGCCCACGCTGGCCTCAAAGACTGGGGGGTTGTAGGCATTGGGGTATGAGCCAAGGAGGTCAGCTTGAAGGCCAGAGCCAGGGTCCTGAGGAAAGGGCAGGGGACCTGATGCCAGACAGAGAGAAGGAACAGACCTCACAGGACCACTGCCCGCTGACCCTGTGGTTGTCACTTCCTTGAAGCAAAGGGGGAAGAAGCTGTGTGTGGGCTTATACCTGAGGGGCAGTCCTGCCAGCAGGCGAATCCTGATGTGGCCACAGCTACTATTGTGATATGTGAGCAGGCTAGACATTTGTAAAGGGGTCCTGTCACCTCAGAAGACAGAAACGGGCACAGATAACCCCGAATTTCTCTTTCAAGCCCGTCAGCAGGAAGGAGCCAAGGAGCACATTGAATGGCCCCACTTCCCAGAAACCCTTGGAGCACAGAACCCTGGGCTGCAATTCCCTACTGAGAGTGAAGAAAAATCGAAGCCTCATCTTTGTCTTCTCTGTCCCTTGGAGAGCTTATATCTGGTCATGCCACACATCCCAGGGTACTTCCCACACTGCAGCCTCCCCTGAAGGGCCTTATGGCCCAATTTTTAAAACTCAAGGCCCAATTTGAGCCTTGAACCATCTCTTTAAGAGCCCTCACATTGGAACCTACGGAGGCCCAGCCAGCCACCCCCACAGCCTGCTTAGGGAAGCAGAGTTAGCTGGAAACCGAGACCAGCCAGTGCCTCGTCCTCCCCCGCAGCCTCCCCTGATGGTCTCTGCCAGGTTGCCTTCCTCCCAGGCAGAAGAAGCAAGCAGCTGCGGGGTGCTCTGTGGCACACTGGGAAAGACCCCTCTAAGACCTCTCCCCGACAGAACCTGAAATGCCAGCATTAAATATTCATTCCTTTGGGTTAAGTATTTCCTCTCCAGGGTCCTCTTTTAAAATTCAAATGCTTCTTTGGAGAAGAACAAGCCACTTGTGGCTCAGAATCAAATGTACTGGAATTGAGTGATGGGAAGGCAGTCCTGCCCAGCAGAAGAGAAAGGGCCTGTCCACCCATCTCAGCCCATTGCTGCTCCAGGTCCCCTGCCCTTCTCCCTCACCCCCGCATCTCCAGGCCGGGTCATGGATGGACGAGATACGTGGGAAGGGGAGGCTGGTCTAGGATGGTTCTGATTTTTCATTCTGGAATACTGAACAAGAGACTTACTCAAAAGAGCCCTCAGACACTGAAGAGACTTAGTATCCTCTTGAGACCCAAGCATTCTCACTAGGAGCCCATAGCCACCTGGAGCTGAACCTTCCCAGTGCAAAGAAAGCCAGGGGCTACTGGAGGAAGCTGTCCCTGCCCCGGGTAGGTGGGGAAGCAGGCAGACCAGTTCCCCAAGGAGCCCAGAGCCACCACCACCTGCATCGCCTCCTTGGAAACAGAGATTCTCATTCCACGCCAGTTTCCATCTGACTGGGACATAGAGAACAGTCAGCAAGTGCATCCCAGCTAATGAGATAACCCTGATTAATGCCTTAACAAGGAAGTGATATTGGGGACATCTTGTGTGCCCAGCATCATGCTAGGCACAGGCTTTGTGATAAGGCTCTTCTTGGACTGATTTTACCCACTTATAGGATTCCCAGGTGGCTCAGTGGTAAAGAATCTGCCTACCAATGCAGGAGGCACGAGAGACACAGGTCCGATCCCTGGGTTGGAAAGATCCCCTGGAGGAGGAAATGGCAACCCACAAGCACGCAAACCAGGACCTTAGGTCTCATCTCACTGATTATTTCTGAAAATCATGGAAGGATTTGCAAGATTGTCCACACGTGTCCTCTTAGTGGCCCTGTGGCCCATCACTGGTCCCAGAGACCACTCCCAGTTCAGCTTCCTTTGGACAATAAGTCCAAAAAGAAGGGCAAAGATAGCTCTGCCCTATCACTTCTGCTGCCCCCTGGGGCACCATGCCATGCTCCCCAAAAGGAAGTGGCCTTTACAAGTTAATAAGAACACTGCCACTTTGGGGCAAATTTCAGCCCTCCTTGAGGACTTAAGTGTGGAGACCAGCCTACATTGTTCTGCCCACAGGAGTCAAACAAGGGCCCAGGGAAGAGATGAAGGACTACTGTCCCCAGCCTCCCCATCCCCCACAACAGGACCTCTGCCATCCACATCGACATCCTGAGAGTGCCAGCCTCAGATATCAGGCTCGAGCCTTGAGTTTCTGGATGAATGACACCCACAACTAACTAAGCCCAGGAGGTTGCTGGGCTGAGTACCTTATTGGAAGGGGCTTCCCTGGTGGCTCAGATGGGAAAGAATCCCCCTGCAACGCGAGAGACCTGGGTTCAATCCCTGGGTTGGGAAGATCCCCTGGAGGAAGTCATGGCAACCCACTCCACTATTCTTGCCTGGAGAAACCCATGGACAGAGGAGCTTGGCGGGCTACAGTCGATGGGGTCACAAAGAGTTGGACACAACTGAG
>ML660200.1:3358160-3472294 GCA_007570785.1 Antilocapra americana | reverse complement strand
CCCCCCCCCCCCCCCCCCCCCCCCCCCGCTTCCCTCCACAGGGGGTCGTTCAGCCACAGCATCTCCCATCTGCTGAGCACTGCTGAATGCCAAATGGTTCCTATACCTTCTTGCTAATCTCCCACAACAATCAAGCTCTTAGAATCACTCTTTTTTTTTTTTTTAACATGGGAACAGACTCAAAAGCATTTATTATGCTGAATAATCTTTGAAAAGCAGAGGCTGTTAACTGTGCCATGGATCCTTCGGCAGTCTAGTAAAGTGAAATTAATTTTTTTAAATGCATAAATTAAATGTGTAGAATTGTAAAAAAAAAAAAGTTACATACTTTAAAAACTCAAGATTGTAAACATAGCAATATATCCTTTATTAAAGCAATAATCATCATCAGTGTAAACATTTACCTTAGCATACTAAGGTAAATGCTCAGATATTTACAGGGATGGTGAGAAACAGTCTCATTTTACAGACAAAAAAACTTGGGCTTGGAAGGAAATACCAGGCACAGTGTTTGGCAGATGAAGGGAACTCATTGAATGCGAGTGAGGTTTCATACAGAATTTTTTCAAGTTTATCAATTTCTTATTAAGAAGTTTTTATATTCATAAGGGCAAAGAAATCAGTAACATACCTAATTACTGCCACCCTCCCCAGTTTTGGAGGCTCAGAGTAAGGCCCACTTTTCTCAGGAAATTTCTACCTGGCTACTGAAGCCAAGGCTATTGTAGCTGCCCACCTGAGCCCCTGTAACTTGGATGGCCTTCACTATTTACCTGACCTTGGGTCCCAGCCCCAGTTCAAGGACTCTCTGGTTCAAAGTCATTGTCTTGCCCTCCGCTGGCTCCTGTTTGTTCTCTCCAACCTGCATTGCCTTGAAGACCTTTCCTTTTTCCCTTCTGCACTGAGGTCAGGGACTGAATCATTATTTTGCTCCTGAAAAAATAGCCCAACAATTTGCACAAAGTAGACACTCAGTGATGTGGCTAAATTGATGGTGGTAACCAATTTCTTGTTTAGAAGAATATCCTGGGTCCCACTGTGAATGTTGCCCCTTTCAGACTGAGGACCATGCCTCATGGACAGAACCATCTAGGAACCCCTGAGGAGCTGATTCTACACTCAAGAGCTCTGTGACCTTGGGAAAATTACTTAAAATCCAAGAACCTCAGTTCCCACAGTCATCAAATGACGATACTAGTCTCCTTTTTGTGATGTGCATGAATTAATGAGGTGTACATAAAGCACTCAGCTTGGAGGTACCAGGCACACAGGACCCATGAGACACCCACCCCTTCACTTATAACTTGTCAGACTCCCACATCCATAGTATTTCCCTGAATGTTCAGAAGGAAGTGAATGAACGAGCTTACATTGCATAAACTTTAGGGCTGCAGAGATGTCCCTGCAGTCCCCTGAAGTAACCTGCAAGCTGGCTATGAGCTGAGTGAAGAGGGAGTGCCTTCCAGCAGGGGGTGCTGAGAGGAGGGTATGAATGAGAGGTGGGGGCTAGTTGGGGGGAGCAGGGGGAGATAGTGAAGAGATGGTGAAGCATGTGGAAACAGGTAAGGACTCAGGGCGGGCAGGTAGGAAGACAGCAGCCTTTGTAAGACACTTGAACCTGGCGCCGTGAGAGTCTCTGGAGATGCCTGAGCAGAGACATGATGTGATATAACTAAGACTGCAATATTATTCAGGTTTCATTTGATGACAAATTTCAAAAATACACCTTATTCTACCACATAAGAAAGTGAGGAGACTTATCAGCTCACATGGCTGGGAAGGATGATGGGACATCTGGGCTCAAACACAGTTGCATCCAGAGGCCAAATGCTGCCATCAGGGTTCCTCTTTGTCATTTTCTGTGTTGGTCGGGATTCTACGTTGTGGTGAGCAGACTCCCCTTTGCTGGATTAGGTATAAAGGGGTTCACTGAAACTCTTTGGGTATCTCTCAGCATCTTCGAGAGAATCTCAGAATGGAACTTGGACACTGCTCAGGTGAGCACAGAGGGGTCAGGCAAACCCCCAGCCGCACAACTGTTCTGGGGACACACCCCCGTGTCACACAGCACCTGTGACACTGGGACCCGAGGCCAGAAGCACTGCTACAACCATGCAGAAGGGCAGATGCCTTTGCTGGTCTGCTTCTTAGAAGACTCTCCCTGCACATGGCTGCAATACCGCAGGAAGGCTCTCATCAGCCACCCCTTAGGTCTAGCACCAGGGCTAGAAGATGTGGGTGCTGTGACTGGGTGGGTCCTAGTGCCTACCCTGAAGGGAGGCTATGGTCATTAACAGCTCTGCCAGGAGTAAAAGGTGCCCAGCAGGGGCCCACAGCCTTCACAGCACTGAGCATCATCAGAAAGATCACTCCATGGGGGACTGGGGCACATAGGATGGCATTGTGGAAGTGGAGGGAGGAAGGAAAATCCTGTTACAAGGCCACTGTGGAAGTCCACAGGGAAGATGAATGAACAGCCAAGGTCACGGTCCTGGGACTCTAAAGCAAGGGATGGATATAACAGCAACGTTGGGCAGAAAATAAACCTGTGATGGATGGTGAGCCTGATATTGCTGGGGAGGAATAAATGCACTCATCAAAGGATGCCTCCTCCAGCTGGAAGAAATTGACTAAGTAAGGGTTAATTGTCCCTGCTTGGTCTGACAGCCCAAAACAGCATTTTCTCAATGTTATCCTCCTCTGTATGTGCCCTTGCTATGATGGAGGGGAAGAAAACATTTGTCGATCTGAGCAGAGGAGAGCATTGTTATGATTTGAAATCTTTTTAAAGTTCCTTCCCCAGGGAGCCTCATTGAACTAAAAAGCAGGTAGCCCTACCGGCAGTTTGACTAAAAAACCGCTGGGGCAGGCAAGTTCCTATAACAGAGAGTTGGCAGGGCCTCCCTCAGGCCCCCGCAGGCTGGTCTTTCATGTCTGCCAGTTGCGAGGATCGTGGCGGGGGGGGGGGGGGGTGGTTCTCCTCAGAGGGGCAATTCATGGGACCCCACAGGGAAAACACTCCCTCTACCCAGAGCCCACTTCCATGAGCCCCCTTCCCTGTGCCTCCAGGAGTCCCCTGTTTAAGTGCAGGCCTGGAAGCCAGGGCTGTGCCTAGGAAGTGCCCTTGAGTTCACCTGGCCAGGTGGAAGCAGGCTGGCCTCCACCACCTGCATGAGAGCCGTATCCTGGGCCATGTCAGGCTATGGCCATCTCTTGCCTCCCCACCCAGCCTGGACATGATCTTCTGCCTCAGTTTCCTCATCTTCTCTCTTCCTGTTGACCTGGAGCCATGCAGTGAGCACTGGGCGGGGGGGGGGGGGGGGGGGGGGGGGGGGGGGGTGCTGTGAGGAGCCAGGCAAAGAGCACGGGATTTGAGAGTGTGACAGGACAGTTTAGAGTTCTGGCTCCTCATTCTAGATAAGCGATCTTACACCTCCGGATCACTCATCTACATGCATCAGCACCAGCCTCCAACAGCCATGGTGGAATCTAAGGGGTTAACATGGGCAAATCCTTAGAACACTGCTTGGCACACCGTAGGTATCCAGTAAGTGGAGAGGGAGTCAGCCAACTCCTGCCAGGACCAGCCCTGACCCAATCTCTTTTGCTGCTGAGCATCCAGATCATGAACAGACCTCCCACTTGACTTCACCTTCCACCTCTGGCAATCTAGACCAGACCCCAACAGAGAGAGATCAGCACCCAGGCCAGAGAAGCCAGGCTACACGCTCCTCTTTCGGTAGATATGTGAATCTTGGTTTATGTCACATTTATCCATCGGCCACTCCCATATAGCCAATTCCTGATTCCCAGCATCTCACCCTCCTGACACCTGCATGTCTCAGAGTTGAGGATGCAGAATTAGGGTCAAAGTTGCTCTATGACTTCGGCAAGCCACTTCTCGACCAGGGAGTCTCATCTGGAAGGTTAAGCTGGAAAATGGGATGAGGTAGCCTCTAGGAAGGTGCCTTCCAGCTCTAACAGAATACACTACTAACTACTCCAAAAACTGATGAAAGATTGTCATAATGGTCCTAGACAAAACCAGGTCCCATGGCACTGGGACAGAGGATGGGTAGGAGATAAGGGAGGGCATGCATGCCTGCTCAGTCACGTCTGACTCTGCAACCCTATGGACTGTAGCCCACCAGGCTCCTCTGTCCATGGGATTTTCCAGGCAAGAATACTGGAGTGGGTTGCCACGCTCTCCTCCAGGGGATCTTCCTGACACAGGGATCGTGCTCATGTCTCATGTCTCCTGCATTGGTAAACAGGTTTCTTTCTTTACCACTAGTGCCACGTGGGAAGCCCTAAGGGAGGACACTGCCAAGGAATAAGAGACTAGAACAGAACCTCTTAGTGAAACTGAGAAGCAGTTTGCAAACCCTTGAAACAGTGGATGCCAAAAGGAGGGGAGGGTCCCCCAAAGGAGAGTCTTTGAATGCGAGCCTCCTAATTGCATAGAGGGACAGCCAGGTTGCTTCCCCTACCCCAGGAGCCAGGGAGCAGACTGCAGTCTCCCCAATGGCACTTTCTTTGGAAGTCACACTAGTGTAACTTTCACTGTGACCTCCAGCACAGACTCCATCTATTTAAGAAAGAAAAGATGAGGCGATTTAGAATGTGGAGACATCATTCCCAAACTTTACCTGGATGTGAACACTGGGAGTCTGCTCATAACATCAATTATTTACAGTGTAAGTTACTGTTGTTCGGCAGAAACTAACTTAAGAGCATCTTCTCTTTTTTAAATGAAGCGCCTCGGTGACATCGGCCATTCAGCATTCCTAGGAGAGAACTCACTTATCCACGGTGATACCAAGACCCACCATTTGCTGCCCACCCACGAGGGCCCACAGAAGCACAGTTTACCTTTCACCCTCATATCAGACTCTACAAAGAAGGTATTACTCGCCCCCATTTCTAGATGAGAAGAATGAGGCCCAGAGAGGTTAAGTGACTTGCCCAAGAAGACACAGCTAGGAGGATGCACACTGAGCCTGTCTCCCCTTGGTCTGCCATGATTCTGCTGTGTTGAGTCTCCCAAATGTGGCTCAGGCCCATCCTCAGGGGGCTTAGCTCCACAATGAGCAGGAATTGCTTAGAACCAAAGTCTCTCATGACAAGGCCTTGGGAAAGAGATAGGATAGATCCAGCATACTTGCCCGGAAGTCTCACTCTGTCCACTGCTCCTCCAGCACTCCTCTGGGCACCGGCTCAGTCATTGGTGTGTCTTTAAGGGCTCACTGTGCAAAAAAGACTTGTCTCTAAACACAAAACTCAGCATCAGCAAAGAGAGATGCTCCTACTTACAGCAGTGTGCAGGGACGAGGACATGGTTAGGGAGCAGTGTGCACATACCTCCCATCTCACCCTCACTCTGGGCTCATGTGGCAGACTCACCATACTGTGAATGCCTAGCTTAATCTCCCCTGCACCTACTGACTGATTGCTGAATGCATATAGATCACACCAAATGCACCTGATTATAATGCTCCTTCTCAGCATACACCTGCCCCAGCTTATTGTGCCCACCCCAACCTCCCCTACAGACATACCAGCCCATCAAACATCCATGCCGGAAGTATACTAGGAGGACTCTGATGAGAGGAGATACATTAATTAGAGTTGTGATGGTACCAGAATAAAATGGGCAGCTTATTTTTCCTATATTTCTTCCCTTTGGACCATGCATCCTTCACCTGTGCCTGGGAGTTTAACAAAGGAACCGGGCTCACACTGAAGTTCACAGCAGGAGATGTGTCAAGGGAGAGCAGAAGGCAGGAAAAGACCAACCCTGAAGGAGAGGTTTTAAAACACATAATGATTTCATGTCAAAACACAATTTCCGAGTGTCACTGCATTGTTCTGCAAGCATGAGGGAAAAGGGAAGTGATTGAAAACTCCTGGAATGAGAACGCAGCTGTGGGTTCTGGAACACTGATTGATGGTCTTGAAAGGGGAGATTGATGGATTATGATTTTCTGGGAGGGATCATTACACGCCGAGTCCATGAACAGGGCTGCCTGACGTTTGGACACTTCAGTGCAAGAGAAAGCCATTTGGATGATCCTGATTCATTAGCCTATTATCCAAAACCAATCCATGCAGGCATGGCCAGTTGGATCAGAGGCCCTGGGGTGGGACAGGGTGTGGATTTGGAACTCAGCGAGCATTTGTCAGATGGATAAGAAAGAACAGCTTGGCCCAGGCCAGCGGTCTCTGGATTTGAATAGCTGTGGTATGCCTGCAATATATCACTTTCCATGCCAGTACTACTCTGGCTAAAGTAATTAGGGAAGAGACCTGGAGTCGGGTCTCCATGTCCCACCAGTGGAGTCTGGGAGGACCTGGAGGGGCTGACACCATGTGGGCTGAACCAAGATCTGCACCGGGAGTGGGGATGCTTAGAAAGAGAGAGAACTGAGTTTAAGTCACAAAGAAAGAAAGGGCTATTAAAGAGGGGTTCTGGAAGGGGAACACATGTATACCCATGGCAGATTCATGTCAATGTATGGCAAAACCAACACGATAATGTAAAGAAAATTAAAATAAATAAATAAATAAAATTTAAAAAATAAAAGTAAAAATTAAAAAAAAAGAAAGAAAAGGCTAGAGACCAAAGAGATATCAGGCTATACCTCCCCATGGGTCCCCAGGTGTAGAGGGAATTTAGAAATAAGTTCCACAGACCCTGGAACAATCAGGGACAGATTGGGGAAAGTAGTTGGGAGAGTAAGTCAGAATAAAGATAGAGAAAAGTGTGAGAGTATCAGGGCACCTCTATATGTAGTGTCAGCTGTCTACCTAAGGGCGTGATGTTATGGCATATAGGAGCCCAGCAATAGTAGATGTCCCAAAAAGCCCACCAGCCCCAAGGCCAAGAGCTGAACTCTAAATCCCTGAAGGCTCCACTGTCAGCTGGGCTTCTAAAGGAAGCAGTGGGATCAAATCTAAAAAGACTGGTAGGATTCTTCCCCGAGCCTCTGATGTCACATATATTTATCCCCCTCCAGAACCGGCCACCAGGGCCCCAAGTGCCTCCGCAAAGGCAGGTCTCATCTTTCCATGGACAAGGCTTTCTGCCCTCACTCTTCTAGCACTCTGCCAGGTCTCTCTTCTCTGCCCAACCCTTGGCCCCATATCTTCTCATCGCCCCTGACTTCCTTGCATGACCCACCACTGACTCCTTCTCTCATCCTAGGAAGAGCTCTGTACTTTGGTTTTTCATTCCATATTCTTTTGTCACAGCATTCCATTCATGCCTGGCCACCCCCTACTATGAAACAATATGGCTAATCAATTTATGTTGGTAGGTGGCGGCACGAACTCTCCCTGGTGACACATTTACCATCTATGGATCACAGTACCATAGATGCAGCAGTAAATGGCAAATGGTGGTGGGGACTACCAGTTCCATGTTCCCTAGTAAGAGAGACCTTCCAGTACTACTCAGGTTACTCCAGTAACATTTTCCTCAACGACCCATGGGCTGGTAGAGGGAATACCAGAGGCAGGATGAGGAAAAGAATAGAGGAAAAGCTCTCCGTTCCCAAGGGATGACCAGTCTATTTGGCCAACGCAAATGGCATTTGCCCAGAACTGGACACTCAGTAATTTGGGGACAACAACAGCCCACAGGATGTACACCTGCTTTCCAGGGTGGCTCCTTGCTGCACCAGCTCTGTGTTCCGGGCAGCACTTCTAACCAGCCTGAAGGTCACAGTACTTGGGCAGGAGGCCCTTGGGGGCAGCAGAAGGTGTGTGTACCAAAGCACTTCGTATGTCCTAAAGCTCTAAAGCAATGTCATTCTGTCAAGAAGAGGACGTTCGCAGGAAATGGCTTCCCACATCGCCAGGCACTTGCTTGTAACCACACTGTGCAGAGCACATTGTGCCAACTCCTTGAAAGTTGCCTGTCCAAACTGAGAAGTTCTGAAAGTGTAAAAATGCCTACTTTGAAGACTGAGTACCCAGAAGATGCAAGATAGTTCATTACTTTCTCTAAAATGGATCACATGCTCTAATATCTTCTTTTGGATGCATGGTGGTGGCCAGTCGCTCAGTCATGTCCGACTCGTTGTGACCCCACGGACTGTGGCCCACCAGACTCCTCTGTCCATGGGGTTCTCCAGGCAGGAATACTGCAGTGAGTTTCCATTTCCTCCTCCCAGGGGTCTTTCTGATCCAGGGGTTGAACTCACATCTCTTGCATTGCAGGTGGATTCTTTACCGCTGAGCCACCTGGGAATTTCCACATTTTGTATGGGTAGGATTAAATAAAATACATTATTCAAATTGACTTCACCTGCTTTTTAATTAATGTGACTCCTAGAAAAATTCTAATTACATGAATTACATACATGGCCTGCATCATATTTCTAGCGGACAACTCTGGTCTTGAAGTGCACTCCGAAAGAGCTTTCTGAACTACTGGAAATGCTTGAGAGCCGCGCTGCCCAATACTGCAACCACCAGCCACAGGTGGCTACTGAGCACTTGAAAAGTTGTATTGTGATTGCAAAAATGAGGCTTCAATTTATTTTATTTAAAGTGAATTTAGGGGACTTCCCTGGTGGTCCATTGGTTAAGAATCCACCTTGCAATGCAGAGGACAGGAGTTCTATCCCTGGTCGGGGAACTAAGATCCCACCGGTCTCAGAGCAACTAAGCCCAAGAGCCACTACTAGCGTCCATGCTCTGCAATGAAAAATCCCATGTGATGCAATGCAAATCCTGCATGCTGCAACTGAGACCCAATGCAGATAAATAAATGCATAAATATTTTAAGTGAATTTAATCTTAAATAGTTACTGTGTCTAGTGATGTCCATTTTGGACAGCACATGTCATGAGACATGGGACCCAGTTAAAGCGGGATCAGGAGTTCTGTCCCTCAGCCGCATCTTAGCATCATCTGGGGAGCTTTAAAATAGCACAGAAGTAAACCTCACCTCGGAGCTCCTCTGTCATCAGTCTGGCTGAAGTCTGGGCATTGGTACACCATAAATGCCCCTTAGGGAATTTTAATGAACAGGCCCAATTGAGGACTATTAAGTTATAAAGAAGAGGGCAAAGAAAGGGGATGGGAGCTGGTACTATTGAAAGTTGGCCTATGCCACGGACTCTCCGGGGTGTATGTGTGCCAGCCCATCTTCTAGGGTAGGTATTATCATTATCATCCCTATTTAACAGATGAGGAAAGGGACACTTGCCCAAACACTGGGATTGGAACCAGAGTATGTAAAGGTCCTGGATGCAAAAGCCCCACCCTCTCGGTGTCCAGAGTAGCCTGGGTGGGGGAGAGGACTCAGGAGGGTGACAGAACAGGGCTCCCGCTTCCTGGGGCAGATCCAGGCCCCGTCTTGCCACAGGTATGAGGTTGGCCCAGCAACTCCATACTTCCCCAAGGAAACCCAAGAGAAGCCATGCAGGGGCCGCTCTGACAACAAAGATGCCCACATAGAGCTGAAACAAAACACTTCAGACGGCCAGAAGTGCTGACAGCCGGGCAGCTGCCCCTCCCGGCATGTCTGCAGGGAACTATCTCCACGCAGTCTCCGTGATGCCCGGCTTTGTCATTTAGGACATCAAAGTGTTCCTTTGAGCTAAACACCAGAGGGTCTTTGGAGGTTTCGAAAGAGCTGGAGGAGCTCCACATGTCTGGAATAGAGATGGCTGTAACTGGAAAAGAAACACGGAGACCCCGAGGCCTCCTTCCCCTAGGGGACAAATGGAGAAGGCCCAGGGTCTCAATCTCCTCTGTCCAAAGAATTCTCCAGGCAAGAATATTCTCTTCTCCAGGGCAATCTTCCCAATCCAGGGATCAAATCTGAGTCTCCAACATTGCAAGCATTCTTTACTGTTTGAGCCACGAGGGAAGCCCCTTTCACATATACAGTGTGCATGGGGGAGGGGAAGGAGGCTGGTGGATGGGTGGTCAGCACTGGGAGGATAAGAGATCATCTCTCCACCTTGGCTTACTCCTCAAACAGGAATCCCTACTTTCAAAAGTTATATCTGGAGGCCAGTGGACCCCCAGCCTCTCTCCACCTTAACAAGTAATACGAAAGGTAAAGAGACAAGAGGACCCTGGGACAGAGACTGTGCTCCGCGGAGCCCACATAGAAACCCCACTGACATATCTTTGAGATGGGCAGCCCTAGAAAGAGAAAAGGCAGCTCCAGACTCAAGGTCTGCCTGCCCTGGTGCCATAGGTATTAAAACGGCCCTGCAAGAAGCCACTTCCCAGGCTTCCCTGGTGGCTCAGTGGTAATGATTCTGCCTGCCAGTACAGGAGACATGGGTTCAATCCATGATCTGGGAAGATGCCACAGGCTCAGAAGTAACTAAGCCCATGTGCCACCACTACTCAAGGCTGTACACCCAAGAGCCCATGCTCTGCAACAAGTGAAGCTACTGCAATAAAAAGCCTGCACACCACACTAGGGAGTAGCCCCCGCTTGGCACAACTTGAGAAATGCCTGTGCAGCAACGAAGAGCCAGCACACTAAAAATAAGTGACTACAATTATTTTTGAGAAAAGAAACCATTTCGCTTCTCTCCAAATGGGGGGGGGGGGGGGGGGCATGCCCTAGGCTCCAAGCCCTATCCCTGCACATGTGGGCAGCATCGGGACAAGATTTCTGTGGAAGAGAAATAGGTAAGTGCTGCTGTGGGCTCCCATTGCCCAGATGAGCAAACTGAGATTAGGAGACAGACAACAGTTTCTCTTTCTAAGGGACCAGAACTCAGCTTGAGCCCAGCGTCTGACTGGGAGCTATGGAAACTAAAGACAGAGAAGCTGCCGGTGACCTGGTCCTGGCCATCCTGAGATGAGCTCAAACAGTGCTCCTTTAGGTGTTGGAGGATAAGAGGGAGCAGGAGGGGAAGACTCTGATTTAATGAAACACAGGCAAGAGAGTGCCATAGAGTATGAGAGCAGAGACCCAGGAGGGTCCATCCTGGCATAGCTTCCCTGCCCAGTCCCTGTGCCCTGGAGGAAGTGGGGGTGGGGGGTGGGAGGAGCTCAGCTCCTCACTCACCTGCTCCCAGCTCTGGCAGAGCCCATGGAGGCTGGGAGGTGTTGGAGGGAGGAGGGAGGAGGCGGCGGTGGTGACTCAGCAGTCTTGCGTAGGGTGCAGGGTTGGAGGTGAGGCTGCTTCTAACACCAATGTTTGCTCAGACAGCTAAGAACATGCACTGCCCGCTGGGCTTGTGGGCTACAGCCTCTCAGCTGGAGGGAGGACAAACAAAAAGAAATGCCCAACCTGCACCAGCTCCGCCAGCCCCCCAAGTGGGACCTGGGCTGAGCTCCTACCCTTACTTTCTCTACTGGCACAAGGAAGAGGGTTGGCTGCATGGCCTCTGCCCTCCCCACCTCTGCAACAATGCCTCTTCTAGAAAGTAATATTCTAGAGTGCCTGCCTGTAATACACAAGAGGCTTCACAAATGTTTCCTCATCCCATTCAGACCTCACCTGGAGCCTGTGAGGTGGACATTGCCTTGCCTACATTTCAGGAAAGCTTGGTTCAGAGAGGGTGAGAGACTTGCCCAGGGTCGCACAGCTAGAATGCAGCAGAGCCGTGATTCTAACGTCTGTCTGAACTTACAGTTGATGCCCTTACTTCCAAGAAATGCTGTAACTAGTTTGGGAACTGAGGTGGGAGGCTGGACCCCAGAGCTCCCAGATCAAAATCCTGAGGGTGGGGCTCAAGAATCTGTGTTTTGGCAAGTCATTGGTGATGCTGATGCTCACTGAAGCTGGAGGAGTGCTGGGCTGGATCACGTTGTGCTTGAGGAAAAGACCAGAAATATGAGCGATATAGAAAAGACCAGGTTAGACCATTTCAGCTCCTGTGAAGAGAAGGAATGAAATTCAGTTCCCAATTCTGTATCTCAAACTGAAACAACTCAGAATAATCTCCAAAGTCACCCAGCTGTGCTCTGCAGGACCTGGGAGCCTGATGGTTTAATGGTTATCCAACACCTCAGTCTATGGGAGCAACTGGGGCAGCAGCAGGAAGTCATCAGAGACACACTCAGCGGGCCACCTGGGCCCGGACTCTGACCCTTCCTCTACCCCACCCCCGCCCCCAACCCCACCCCCAGCCTCCGATTTCTGCTTCCCATCCTCACCTTGTGCCTTGGGATTCAGGGTCTTGCACGCCCCCTGCTGGCCAGGGCTTATATGAGCAACCCCAGGAAGTCTCCCCAGGGATTCCTGCCACAATTTGCCTTTGATATTTAGCTAAAGGGCAGCAGATTGACAGGACAAAGTGGGTCTGGAGGTGTGGCCCATGCTACTGCCCGTAAGGAAGAGTAGGCAGCAGACAAGCTAAAGGCCCAGAGGTACTGAGATGGAGGCAGGGAATGAATCAGTTAGGTCCTGCCCAGAGAGAGACAACGTGAGAAGGGTCATTTCAAGGCAGATGCTTGACACCTAAGAGAAGCTAGTTTTCTCCTCAAACTGGGGGTTTGAGGGGGTCCCCACAACCATGGACTGTGTTCTCTGTTTTTCAGTTGCCAGCTGTCTTGGACAGGGATCCAGAGGCCCTGGGTTCTGTTTCTGGTTCTCCCTCCTTCTGGCTGAATGACGTTGGTGAAGTCAGGCCATCCTTGAGCCTCAGTTATTCCATCTACAAAATGGAAGGAGTAGGGGCCATCTCTGTCTACCCCTCAGAGCCACAGAACCCACTGCAGTCAGTTTGTAGGAGACTGACTCACTCTTTTCAGGTGAGGAAATAAAGGGGACCTGGTGGGGATACAGCAGGGGTGATGGCCTGTTTAGTTAGTGCAATGTGAGTCTGAATGAATTAACAGGAGCATCTAATGCTTGACTTCACAAGAAAGGTGGGAGAGGTGGTCTGGACCCTCAGGGAATGAGCTCTCCAGCTGGAGAGAGGGGATGTGTGCATAGTCCCACCTCCCAGGACTGAGCACTCCGCTCGGTGGGTGATTGCCCCGAGAGCTGGGGCAATCCTGAGCAGCCCGGGAGAGGAGAGGTCACTTGGAGAGAAAGCAGCAGAGCCGGGGCAAACACCTCACTGTGGGACCATCTCAGCAGCCTTAGCCTCTGCCCTGGGCCATCAAGAGAGAGAAAGACTCCTTCTAAGAACATGCAGGACTGAGGCACCAAAAATGATTTCTTCCCAGAGCCTCAACCAAGCCTCTCCATGAAGAAAGCTTTTTCTTTGCAAAGAGCATGGAAGCCTTCCTTCCTGAAGACCCCGGACCCTCCCTGGAATAGTGCCGCTGAGCTCCAAGCTGTGGCATTTGCCCAGTTCCCCATAGCCACTGGATATCTGAAGCAATTTCTATAATACTAGACCTCTCCTTCTTGCTCCAGAGATGGGGACTTTTGCACCTGGCCAGAGCAAGCTGGCCCAGACCTGTGCCAGCCTCACCCACACTGCCCACCCATCCCGAGGTCACCAAGTCACACAGCTAGACTGCAGCAGAGCCAAGATTCTCAGTCTGTCTGAATCTGCAGTTGATGCCCTTCTTTCCAGGAACCTCTGCAGCTAGTCTGGGAACTCTTACCCTCCAAAGCTAAGAGTTTTTGCCCCTGGCTGCACGTCAGAACCACCAGGGAGACTCCAGGAGTACACATGTCCACACTCTGATCTGGATCAGTTGTATCAGAATCTGTGGGGCTTGGGCCTCAGCATCAGTAATTTTTAAAGGTCCCCAGGAGATTCTAGTGTGAAGTCAGGGAGAAAAACAGCTGATTCTGAAGCACAGAGTGTCAGGATCAGGGGGCCCTTAAAAATCACTGCACACACGCACATATACAGGCACGTCTGTGTTTTTCAGATAGGCAAACTGAGGCTCAGTGGTTTGTTCAAGTGTACACAGACACTCAGGAATCTGCAGACTTTGACCCCTTGTTCAGGGCTGTGTCCTTCATTTTAAAAATATCATTGTGCTTTACTATATACCAGATTCTTCTACCTTTAGCTATTTTAATACCTGGTGAAATCACCACCTCACCTCCCAAATATACCTGCAGCCCACAGTCTCTCTCCCCCACCACGCTCTTTTTCGTTAACATTTTTCTTATTCTGTTTATTTTTTTGGCCACGCCGAGTCTTTGTTGCTGTGCACGGGCTCTCTCTAGTCACGCAAGCGGGAGCTGCTCTCTAGCTGCAGGGCACAGGCTTCTCGTTTCGGTGGCTCCTCTCACTGTGGAGCGCAAGCTCGGGAGTCACTGCGCTTGGCCTCAGTAGTTGCGGCAGCCGGGCTCTGTTGGCCCGAGGCACATGGGACCTTCCCAGACCAGGGATTGAACCCGTGTCCCCTGCGTTGCGAGGTGACTTCTCAACCACTGGACCACCAGGATTTGCCCCACCAACACATTCTGAAATGCCTCTCCGTCTACCAAAACCAGTCTTTCCTCAATCTAACAACACACTCCTTAGTGAGAGGTAAAGATGGAGGGTCTTGAATTCTTTCCTAGGAGGAGAGAAGGAGAAAGAGATTATCTTTGGGGGAGAGGAGTAGGGCAGAAAAAGGAAGGAAACACTGGTAGGGGTTCCTGGAACAGGCTCTTTTCAGGACCAGACCTGCCTTCGTGGCCTTGGGCAATGCCATTTGAAAGTGAGTCTGGGCAGGGCATGGAGTGCAACAATTGCTTTCTCCCTGGGCAAGGTCAGGGGCTGGCACAGCCTCTGAGGCTGTTGCAAAGTCTCTGCTACCACCACCAGCCCTCCCTTGTCAGTCTTGTATAACACCACCCATGCCACACACTGCCACCTCGTCCCGCTGACTCAGTGCTCCTGTGCTGCACCCCAGGTCCCGTGTGGCAAGAATACCCTGAAGCCCAGTGGCCCCCCGGGAAGGTGCACAGAACAGGCTCCGGGTTACAAATGCAACTTCCCTCCCAGAAATGTTCCCTGCTCTAATCACTTTTTTAAACTTCACAAACACAATCTCTGCACAGTGATCAATTATTTAGCAGAAAATGATGCATCGTGTTAGCAACTAGATGGCATTTAATATGCCCCCAGAATTCTAATGACGTGCCGTCTTCAGAGGCCTAATGCAAAGTTTCCCCTGCCCATGTTTTTGAAGACTTCCCAGAGTGGAAAAGAGCCAAGATCTATATGCTCTCAGTTGATGTCGGAGGTAGGTGGCCCCCGGAATGTAATCAGCCTGGCCGAGGCTGTGCTATGTCCTTGCGACTTGTTTTCTTTCTGACTCGCAAATTACTTCTTTTGCAAGGTTGTTTGTTTAGTGTCAGGAGGTTATTAAACAAACTTAAGGCTTGGAACCTTTAGTCAAATCAGCAGGAATGGGGGCAGGGAGGGGTGATTCAATATTTAAGAGGCCACACCTGCCACCATGCCCCCCCAAAAGCCAGGCAAACTGCTGCTCAGAAGGGGGAATGTGTTAGCTGCTAGCCTGCTCAGAGGGTACAGTTGGTTGTGATCAGAAAGCCCTGGAAGCCTCATATTCCAACATCAGAGCCCTCGGACACTGCCAGGTCAAGGGGGGAGAAAGACAGACACCAAGGTCTCTGCATCCGGGTCCCTTGGCTCCAGCTGTCCTAGGTCTTGACCTCAACCCACGTTTGAGTTCACTAGATAAGGAGAGCCAAATTTGGGGCCCTCTGGGAAACACGGGTCAGGGTTCTGCCCCCAGCATCCCTGGGTCTCAGGCTCCAGGGGCAACTCCAGCTACCTCCACTCTCTCCAATGTTGTTACCATTTCCTGAGATTTTGCTGCACACCAAACACTCTGCTCAGCTTTCACAATGATGTACACCACAGTTAAGTCCCCACTGGGTACCAGGTGCTATGCTAAGCACTTGGCACGCAGTGTGTCTAAACTTACCACATAACGCCATGTCCATTGTCCAAAAGAAACCCAGGATCTTGAAGGGGTCAGACACTCGCCCTTGTCCTTCAACTTTTATGTGCCAAAGACAGAATTCAAGTCAGGATCTATATGGCCCCAAAGCATGGGCTCTGGCCTCCACAGCAGGATGACTCAGCATTTGAGACTCAGGGCTGCCCCTAAAAATGAGGAGAGGGCTATGGGTGGTGTTAACTTTCCTGATGACGGGAAACTGAGACCTACAGACACTATGAATTGTTCATGGTCAGGGTGAGACTGAAACCCATGCTTCCTGACAGCCCAGGCAAGTGCTTTGCCCCCAGCCCCAACACACACACCCTGAGCTTGTCCTTTTGAGGCTCTCCTGCATGATGACAGCAGGGGTTCCAAGGAAGATTCCACCTTTCATAGAGAGTACACCCAGGACATGCCCCCCACCCTAGGCTACAAACCATCATGTGCCTTTGAGTAGATGACCACCTCTAGCCTGCTAGAAGGAAGTTACACCCCTTTGATGGATGCAAAAACTGAGGCACAGAGAGGTTGAAACTTGCCCAAGGTCACACGACTAGTAAGGGTCAAATGTGGCTTCCAACTCAGGTCCTGGCTTCACTGCATCCACCACTTCCTACTACCTGCCTGCAGCAGGAGGGGGAGCCACCATTAGCATCGACAGCTCTCATTTCCTAACATACATAAAAAGGGAACAAATCGGAGAGATAAGGACAAAGGACTTCTTCTGCAAGCGGGTCAGTGACCCATGTCCAGAGGAGAGGAGTAAGGATGGAAGCTCTAAACTGTGGAACACTGAAAGGACACTGGGGCTGTTGGCTTGGGGATGAGAAAGTTAAGGGAGCAAGGGGAAGATGCTATAGCTCTTTTAAACTGTATCAAGAGTTGTGAAAAGGAAGGGGGAGTGGAGGAAACTTAGAATTGGCTCCTGGGGACAAACCAGAGACCAACAGAAGAAGTCAGAAGAGGTAATTCTCAGCTCAAGAAAAAAATAAATAAATTCTAAAAATTTAATCACCTGGGGATGTAATATACTGAGTTTCCCATGACCTAAACCAGATAGATAATGCTCATAGAGGAAGTTGAAGAGCAATTGTCTGAATCAGGATGGAGAATGACCCCTGAAAGCTCATTCAAGTTGAGAAATCTATCAATCTGTGCTGACAATTACACTTAATTCTTAAATAAAGAAGATCCGAGTGGTTTAAGCTTTATGTATGTGTGTGTTAATCGCTCAGTCATGTCCGACTCTTTGTGACCCTATGAACTCTAACCCACCAGGCTCCTCTGTCTATGGAGTTCTCCAGGAAAGAATACTGGAGTGGGTTGCCATTCCCTTCTCCAGGGGATCTTCCTAACCCAAAGATCAAACCGGGGTCTCCTGCAATAAAGGCAGATTCTTTACCATCTGAGCCACCAGAGAAGCCCAAGCCTTTGTCTAAGTGACACCAGGTTGGACATATGGAAACATAGCCATGGAGTCAAGTATCTGGATGTTGGTCAACCCATTTCCAAATATCAAACAACTGAAAATATTTATGTTTTTATCTTACTTTTATTTATTTTCTTATTGATGAGAAAGTAAGAGGAGAACAGGAATGAGAAATGACTATCATGAGACTCTCTCTCTCAGTTCATAGTATCTTTATGTTGGCTAAACCTCAGTTCCTGCTCTGTACAAGAAGGACCAGCCCAAGGCTGGAGATCAACAGCACCTCAGTTCCTTATTCCTGCAGAGTACTGGGCTCAGCCTTAATTAATAACAGCAGATTAAAAGTACATATTGATGAACTAAAGAATTTATCCCAAAGAAATGAAAACCTATGCTCCACACCGAGATCTGCCCACGAATGTTCATAGTAGCTTTATTTATAAACACCAACAACTGGAAACAACCCAAATGTCTGTCAACTGATGATTGGATAAATAAAATGTGGTCTTTCCACATAATGAAATACTGTTTAACAATAAAAACTGATATAACAACTTAGATGGCTCTCAAAGGCATTATGCAAAGTGAAAGAAACCAGTCTCAATAGACTGCAAACTGTATGAGTCTATTTATATAACATCTTTGAAAAGACAAAAGTGTGTGATGGAGAAACAGATCAGTGATTTCCAGAGGTTAGGGATGGGGTTAGGGGTTGATTATGAAAGAACAGCACCAAGGAAATTTAGGAGGTCATGGAGCTGTTTTGCATTCTGGTTGTGATGGTGATGGTTACACAAATCTGTGGATATGTTAAAATTCACAGACTGTATACCCAAAAGTCAATTTTACTGTATTATAATTTAAAGAATATGGCTAATTTTCAAAAGAGCAGTATGCTTAACACAAAAAAAGTAAAAAAAAAAGTCTCAGAAATGACCCATTTATGTTTTTAGAAAGCTTTTATGTTGTGTAAGTTCACAGATATTATGCAGATAGTTGATAATATAGAAAGAAAAGGTCAGGTGAAATTATAGCCCTTTTTATTGACTATGGTTACCTCTGGGGCTAGAAAAGGACTGGGGTGGAGTAAAGAAGGACTTTCACATTTTATTCTATATACATCTCAATCTGAACTATTTATACTAGCCTGGCATTATTCTCATTAAGTAAACAAACAAACAATGGACAAAAAGTACAAGTAGGTACTCATTATTTAATTTTTTTATTTTTTATTTATTTATTTTTTTAAATTTTCTTTACTTTATTGTGTTGGTTTTGCCATACAATGACATGAAAGAACTCAGGATATATAGTATTCATCAGTACAAAGGAGGCTACTGAGAAGGGGTCTCATGAACCAGGAATGAAGGGAACGATGGCTCACGGGTAGGCAGGTACGCCAAAAGGGTCCCCTTGTGCCATTTTCTCGGCAAAGATCCAGTAAATATTACCAGCAAGTTGTGCTGGGCTCTGGGAGGCTACAAGAAGTCCACGTGCCACGCCTGAAACTGAGAATCTATTTGGGAGGACAAGACAAAGAAAGGTGAATTACTCATAGAACACTGAGAATGACAGGAGTGACAAGTGAATAAGGACCTATAGCACGGGGACTCTGCTCAATGCTATATGGCAGCCTGGATGGGAGCGGGGTTTGAGGGAGAATGCATCCATATGTATGTATGGCTGAGTCCATTTGCTGTTCAACTGAAATTATCACATTATTAATCATCTATATCCCAAAGCAAAATAATAAGTTCAAAACAAAAAAAGGAAACAGCCCAACACAATACTGTAAAACAATTTAAAAAAAAAAGTGACAGGTGCACTTCAGTACTGTGGTCGCCGCTTACCTAGGTCCGCTCAGACAGGTGCTTCTCTTGTGGCATGTCATTTACTCCTCTAACAATCCCGTGAGGTAACTGCTATCTGTTCTATTTTATACACAAGGAATTTGGGGCTTGGTAAGTTTGAACACCTGCCCACGGTCACACAGAGCAAGCTGAATTCAGAACAGCTCTGTGTGAATCCAAAACCCATTCTCTTTACTTTGTGACCCTTAACTAGTAGCAAGTCAATACACACAACCCAGAAGACAAGGGCTGTCCCCACCCACTAGATGGATCACAGTTGTCAGTGGAAAATTAAAAGCACAAGAACAAAGTCCCAAATCTTCCCCAAAGACCAGCGAATAATTGGTCATGAGCGTGTGTGGAAAGCAGAGATATGTACTTCAAAAAACATGATTTAAGAAGAAGCATGCAACAAATCTCCATACAGCATAATCATGTTAAATATTATTCAGAGAAGCACAAAGACACTTTAGAGACATCCACCCCTCTGTAGGTGAGGAGATTGGACTCAGAGAGGGCAACTGTCTAACTCAAGTCACACAGCAAATCAGTAGCAGACCTAGCGCCAGAACCCAGCCTCCAGACTTCTGAGCAATACAGCACACCACCAGACTGCCTGGAAGCAGTAGGGGACCCCCTCTCTTCACATACCCCAATTTCCCCTCGTTAGCCCAAGTTCAGAGTCCCTGCTGGCCTGATAACATCATTTCAGTGCTTGACATTTTGCTTAATCATCTTCATGGTGTTGAGTGGGTGCCCAGCTGAGGCCTCTGATCTCAAAGGCAGCTCCCAGAAAGGATGACACGTTGCATTAATGTAAACTTTTTCAGGTGATGTCTTTCAAAGAAAAATTATCCTAGCATTGCACTATTTATATGCTGGCAGGAACCCCAGGACCTTGTGGACATATTTCTGTTCACCTGGGCTTCCTCCAACCTCCCTCCCATAGCCAGAGTGAGATGCCCATGTCTGGCATCTCATTGGGTAGTCACAGCTGGTATTTGTACAACAATGGGAGGGTCCATGTAGATGCTCTGTCCACAAGAAGACCAGCCAGCCTGGGAGGAGATGGCCCACGTGGTGTGGGTGTTCTGTGTACTGGGAGAACAAAGAATCTGCAGGACAGCTCAGATCATCAACTGAAGCAGAGTCCAGAATAGATAGTGTCCTGGGGTCCCCACTTTGTGTTTTTTGTTTGGCTCATTTTGGGGAGGTTTTTAAATATTTATTTTATTTTTGGCTGTGCTGGGTCTTCACTGCTGCGTCAGCTTTTCTCTAGTTGCGGCGAGTGGGGGGCTCCTCTCTAGTTGCCGTGTATGGCTTCTCATTGCAGTGGCTTCTTTTGTTGCGGAGCACTGGCTGTAGGGCACGTAGGCTTCAGTAATTGCAGCTCCTGGGCTCCAGAGCACAGGCTCAGCAGTTGTTGCACGTGGGCTTCATTGCTCTGTGGCATGTGTGATCTTCCCAGATCAGGGATTGAACCCATGACTCCGACACTGGCAGGCAGACTCTTTACCACTGAGCCACCAAGGAAGCCTTGTTTGTTTGTTTTTAAATATTTATTTATTTGGCTGCACTGGGCTTAGTTGAGGCATTTTGAATTTGGATCCTCTTCCTCCAGGATCCGATCACAAACACTGATTCTAAACCCCCTGGGCTCAGGCCCTAAAGAGAGCATCAAGAAGCAGAGTGGTTCCCCAGGTAAGTCCCAGTTGGAAAGGCTGGACTAGTTCCCTGGAACTTCTGAGATGCTGCCATCCTCAAATGCCTCTGAACTCTTTTGAGGCTGTTTTGGTTTAGACCCTTGGTCACCTCCTTATTCGATAGCTCTATTTCTTTGTTCTATTGTGTTCCATGTGAGTTCTGCTGCCATCGTCACTATCATCAGCATCTTCAGCCCAGTCATTAAAGCCACTGGTCTTAGAAGCTGCTAGTTCTGGTCTGGCTCTGGCTCTGACCACCACTGCCCAACTGCACCCTTGACCCTTTCCCTTTATTGTTCAGCCTCTTCCCAGGGCTGTTGGAAGTGAGAGTACTGTACAAAATGTCAGTGATTGTATTAGTCATCTCAGACAGCCAGAACAAAATATCACAGACCAGGTAACTTAAGCAACAGAAATTCATTTCTCACTATTATGAAGGCTAGAAGTCCAAGAAGAAGGGGCCAGCAAACTGAGTTTCTGGTGACAATTCTCCTCCTGGCCTGGGGACGGCCACCATGTGTTCACATGGCAGGGAGAAAGACCATAAGTTTCCTTGTGTCTCTTCTTATAAGGATACTTATCTTACAGGATCAGAGTCCCACCCTTATGACTTTATTTAATCTCAATTATCTCTATATAGGGGCTTCCCAGGTAAAGAACCTGCCTGCCAATGCAGGAGACATAAGAGACTCAGGTTCAACCCCTGGATGGGAAAATCCCCTGGAGGAGGGCACAGCAACCTTCTTCAATATTCTTGCCTGGAGAATTCTATGGACAAAGCAGGCTATAGTCCATAGAGTCACAAGAGAATCAGGCATAACTCATCTACACACACACCTCTGTATAGGTCCTGCTCCAAATACAGTCCTTTTGGGGTTAGGGCTTCAAGTTATGAATTTTGAGGGTTCACAGTTCAGTCTATAGCACTGATGATAGAACCATGAGGGCTCCTCTTACACCTCAGTCTCCAGGAGGATAACATCTTTTTCCAGAGGCAGCCAGTGACCTGAGTTATCCTTTATGGAGCCAGACAGGGCTGTTGGTTCTCTGGCTACAATTTGCCCTGAAGTGGTTATTTCATGGCTATAGAGCACCTACTGTGGCCCAGACTGGCATCTCTAGCTGCCTTCTCCCCCCTCCAGCCCCGTCCCAGCTTAGTCCCTGGGAAGACCAGTCCCTGGAAAACCAGAGTCATCCCAGAGCACTCTTGCCTGAGTCAGAACCTAGACAACAGCCCTCACCCCAGGTCCCTAGTACTGGGGTGCCCCTCTCTACTCACATTCCAATGTAACAAATGCTACTTGAGCACCTCTGTATGCACAAGCCTGTCATGGATGCCATCATTTTTGGTCCCTAGATGTGGTCTGAGCTGACGCCCCTGCCCACCTGAACCTGGAGTGACTCTACTGCTGGAGAAGTAAAATGCTTCAGGGCTCACCCACCCTACTCCCAGAGGCCCCCAGCTCCTATCCTATTGTTAGTGTCCAGAGCACTAATTCAGCCCATGGGTGGTGGTGATAGACCGGGTGCCATCACCCCCACCACCCTCCCTCCTTGGGCAGCTTCAGTTCAGCATTTTGAGGAGGTTCCACTGTGCTGCTAATTCCTAACAAGGGCACTAACTTCTGGATGTTTACTTGATGACTTTAATTGAAATGTAAAACCACTCAAAGGTAAGTAATTAAAACCTCCCTGCCTGAGTTTACAGGATTAAGACTTAGGGGGGAAACAGTGCCTCCTCCCTTTCTTTCACCCAAGGGTTGACTTTGGCGTTGGTCCCCTGGGCAGAAACACCAAGGTCCCACGTGTGACCCACAGCTTTTCTCACCTTTCCCTCCGGCCCAGAGCTGGAGCCTCCTTCCTGCGGGGTGTCCCTTGCTATCCTCTCTGCGAACCCCGACTGTGAGGCGCCAGGCCTCAGGAAGGCAATGGTGACCAGGACAGGCGTGGCCCTGCCATCTAGGAGCTCTGTTCTGTGACCATGCTGGTTCAGCGTCCCAGGAGCTTGGCTGCCAGAACTGGTTGAGACCTTCCGTTGACCCAGCTCAACCTTCACTTTGCAGAGGTTATGGAGCAGGGCTGCTCCCCAAACCCCTCCCAGCTGTTGTCCCATAACTAGAGATCACTCACTCACGCCCTAGGCCAGAACCCCTTCCCCTACCCCCGCAGAGAGAGAGACGACAATGACCCGGGGCCCTGTCCTTATCCCCTGGGGACATCCACTCCCCACCCCCATGATCTCCCATGCTCCCACCCACCCAAAGTAGTTTCTCAGTGGTCCTGGCTGAAACTGCCACCATCTTCCACACAGCCGGGTGTAGACTCCTCACATTCAGCGCTTCTCCCTGCTCAGGCAGCCTTCGCTGGTGACTCCAGGGTGACAGCTACGACCCGGGTGGGATTCACAACGAGAGCCCCCAGAGCCCGCCTCCTTGGTTGGCCGACATCTCCATCAGTCCTGGGATTTAGGCCTTTCTGATGGGGAAGAGAAAGAAAGATGTGCATTTGAACCCCTGCTCTGCCCTTATTTTCTCTGTGCCCTGGACAATGAGATAGTGGCTACTCCCTTCATAGGACCACTGTGAGCATTAGATGACATAGTCCATGCAAAACCCTCAGCCCCAGGCCTGGTGCACACTGAGTGCCCAGATCACGTGAGTTCTTTTCTCAGCCTCCTGTAGGTGGCCCACAGGCCCTCTGCAGGCTCTGGCAGATGGCAGGCGTGACTGAGCGGCCCACCAGGCTGGGACAGGCTGGCTGGGGGAGGAGCCTTCAGCAGACTTCAGGCAGATGCTTCCAGGACACCTCCAGCCCTTCAGAGCCCCTGGGACAGTCTGCGAGGGCATCACCTCTTCCCTGGACCTCTGGCAGCCTGGCAGAGCCTGCACTCTCCTCACAGGTCAACTTCTGGTCTGCCGGGCTCAGCTCTTCCTTGCTCCTTCTCTGTCATTGTGTGTGTGTGATCCTCAAAAATCTCCAGGAGATGGGGGAGGAACTTTACTCTTCTCCACTGCAGACCCTCCTTCCTCTTCAACTTCTCAACCCCCTGCCCACCTTTCCCTAAGGCTTTGACCCCATTCCTCCCCTGCTTCCCAATTACAGAATGGCCTCCCCTCTTCTAGAAGTGGGGTGAATGTTGTTCAGTCGCTAAGTCATGTCTGACTCTTTGTGACCCCATGGACTATAGCACACCAGGCTTCCCTGTCCTTCACTCTCTCCCAGAGTTTGCTCAAATTCATGTCCGTGTCCATTGAGTTGATGATGCTATCCAACCATCTCATGCTGTCACTCCCTTCTCCTTTCACCTTTAATCTTTCAGGGGTCTTTTCCAATGAGTCAGTTTTTCACACCAGGTGGCCAAAGTATTGGAGTTTCAGATTCAGCATCAGTCCTTCCAGTGAATATTCGGGTTTGATTTCTTTCAAGATTGACTGGTTTGATCTCCCTGCTGGGGTGAACATTGTTTCTTAAATCCAGAAGGCATCCATGGAAGTAGAGCCTAGGAGCAGCAGAGCCCAAGTGGGCCAATCGCAGCCACCAGGGAAACCAGCGCAGTTAGAGAAGGTGGTGGTCAGAGAGCTAGGCCAGTGGGTGTGGGAGCTAGTGTGAGATGGGCCCATGGTACACTGTGTCTGTATGAGATGGTGGTGGGAGGCCGCAGGAGGGGAGAGGGAGAGACCAGAGGGGAAGGAAAGTGGGAGCCACCGCAGATGTCTGAGTGAGAGATGATGGGGCCTGGTAGGCAGTAGTGGCTATGGGGATGGAGCCGTGCAGGGTCTTCAAGCAGACCCAGTACTGAGGACCCTGGAGGGGAAGGCTCAATGCTGCAGTGGCTGGGCACTTGGGGGCACGGGGATGAGGAATGGGAGCCCCAGGGGGTGGAGGAAGTAAGCACTGCTGGGCTCCCTAACCGCCTCCAAAGCAGTATCAGTCCCGTAGTATCCAGATTTTCTCTAGTGAACATGTAGGATTTTTATGAGCAGGAAAAAAGAAAATCAACAAAGTAATTCCTAGTAAAGAAAAATAAAAGCATCCTCACCCTTTGTTTACTTACATATTATCTACAGGACATCTGTTTCTTACCAAAAAACAATCCCCATAGGATTATGGAAGAAAAGGCAAGATGAAAATGTCGTCTATCTAATTTGTAACCAAAGTGTAAACACCTGAAAAAGATGGAAAGCAGAGTTGGGGGCCCAGGCCTCCCCTTTCCCCATGGTGGGCCCTCCAGCTGGGGCAGATGGGCCTCAGGTGGTACACCTGTTCTGCCGCCCTGGACGAAGCCACCAAGCTGTGCGCCACAGAACAAGAGTCACGAGTCCCAGCCATGGCCAGCGGGGCTGAGCCCAGCAAAGGTGGCCAGGCTTAGTGGGTGGAGGCAGTCGCAGCCCTCCTCTGTTCCCCCACCAGGGGCTCCCCTCCCCAGGGGAGGGAGAAGCAGACCGTAAGGGGCATTGCAAGCAGCACTGAGGCGGGGCAACAGCAGGGGCAGTGCGAGTAGGAAGGGAACCAGCCCCAAGGCTGGCAGAGGAGGCTTTCTGAAAGAGGAGGAGACTCCTGGGCTGACTTGAATGACAAGTAGATGGTGACCAAGTGAAGGTTCGGTGACTGGTTTGGCACAAAGGTACTGAGGCGTGAGAGTGTGTGACAAGAGACTAAAGAGAATGAAAATGTCAGTGGTTTGGTTTGACTGGAACATAGGGTGTGTGAAGAGGATGACTAAAGGCGTCAGTAGGGGCCATCATAAGAACCTGTGTGCGGGCAAGAGACTTTGGGCGACCAGGGTAATAGGGAGCCCTTGACTGATGGGCAGTGAGGAAGTGAGACTAACATGGTTCATTTTCCATTTCCAAGAGGCCGCAGTCCTGAGTTTTCTTTTTTCTTTTTTTTTAATTTTATTTATTTATTTTGGTCTGTGCTGGGTCTTCTCTCTAGGTGAGGCAAGTGGGGTCTACTCTCTAGTGACAGTGCACAGGCCTCTCATTGCGGTGACTTCTGTTGCAGAGCATGGGCTCTAGAGCACGGGATCAACAGTCAAGGCTCCGCGGCATGTGGGGTCTTCCACAATCAGGGATCAAACCCATGTCTCCTGCCTTGGCAGGTGGATTCTTTCCCACTAAGCCACCAGGGAAGCCCTGAGCAGTATTCTAGGCCACAAGTCATGACCTACCAGGACTTACCAGGAGGTTGAAGATGAGTTCGGCATGTGGACTAGCTTTCTGTCGCTACTGCAACAACTTACCACAAAGTCAGTGGCTTACAACAACAGAAACTCATTTTCTTATAGCTCTGGAGGCCAGATATCTGAACTGAGTTCTGACCGGAGTGGGACTGAAATCAAGGTTTCCACGGGGCTGACTCTTCTAAAAGTTCCAGGGGAGTACTGTTCTCTGCCTCCCCGGTTTTCAGCAGCTGCCTGCATTCCTCGGCTTATGGCCGCATCACTCTCATCTCCGTTTGCATGGTCACATGGACTCCTCCTCCTCTGTGACACATCGCCTCTGCCTCTCTTTTAAGGACACTTGTGATTACAGGGGGGCCAACCCAGATAATCCAAGATAATCCACCCCCCTCAAAGTCCTTAGCTTAATCTCATCAGCCTAGTCCCCTTTTCAGTAAAGTAACATTCACAGGTTCTCTTACTTACAAAACAAAAACACACTCACAGACTCAAGAGAACTTATGTTTGTCAGGGGAAAGAATGGGGGGAAGGGATAGTTAGGGAATTGGGGATGGACATGTATACACTGCTATATTTAAAATGGATAACCAAAAATTGCCTACTGTATAACACAGGAAACTCTCCTCAATGTTTGGGAGAGAATGGATACATGTATATGTATGACTGAGTCCCTTTTCTGTTCACCTGAAACTATCCCAACACTGTTAATCAGCTATTAAAAAAAAAAAATGTAAAGTGTTAGTCGCTCAGTCGTGTCCATCTCTTTTTGACATCATGGACTGTAGCCCACCAGGCTCCTCTGCCTATGGAATTCTCCAGGCAAGAATACTGGAACGGGTTGCTATTTCTTCTCCAGGGGAATCTTCCTGACCCAGGGATCAAACCCACATCTCCTATATTGCAGGCAGGTTCTTTACCATTTGAGCTACCAGGGAAGCCACCCAATACAAAAAAAAGTTTTTAAAATAATTCACAGGCTGTGCATCTCCAGAGACTAGGACACAGACATCTTTGATGCATTATTCCTTCAATGATAGTGTGCCATTTGTCAAACACCAACTGAGTGCCAGGCTCCAGGCTGGGGACTCAGTGGCAGACAGGCAAATACTGTACCTGCCCTCGTGGAATCTTGGCACTGATGCAGAGTCCTGAGTCTACCTTGTGTGTGGAGCTGGGAGATGTCCATGACCACCTCTAGGTGTTTCTCTGGGCACCTGGGTTGACTGTTAAGGTGTTCACATAGAGAGTAAGAGCAAGTATTAGTGATGGGCTGGGTGTAGAGGGGATATTCAACATACTTTGAAACATTGAACTGACATACTTTGAAATCTGTGGCATTGACACTGATCAGTCAGAAGAAACTTGGGGCTGGAGCAGAGTCCTCACAGACTCCAGCTGTGCCAGTGGTTAACCCTTCAGTTGCTGCAGCATGGAAAGGTCCAGAGGTCCTAGCAGAGAGGTCAGGGCAGCTGGGGAGGCTTAGGCCAGTGGCTATTCATTAACTAATAGGGAAATATTTAGATGTTGTTCACTCAGTCGTGTCCAACTCTTTGCAACCCCATGGACTATAGCACATAATGATTCCCTGTCCTTCACTATCTCCTGGAGTTTGCTCAGACTCATGTTCATTGTGTCAATGATACCATTCAACTACTTCATCCTTTGTCGTTCCCCTTCACCCTTTGCCTTCAATCTTTCCCAGCATCAGGGTCTTTTCCAATGTGTCAGCTCTTCACATCAGGTGGTCAAAGTATTGAAGCATATATTCAAATATATTAACCCACTAATATGACCTTACTGGTATCTAGTATCTACCACCTGGCTCTCTGCTCTGGGTGGGGACATTCAGGAGTTTGTTTCAAACTTGTTGAAATTGATGTGGCCATTGGGCAGGGGTCTGGGAACAGAGGTTTCTAGAACTGGGGAGGGGCATGTGTGTGCACAGTGGAGGGGATGGTATGCCAATCCTAATACCTGGAAGAAAGCATCATTGAAACTGGCTCTTCTTAGGCATTGGAGGAGTATGAACAATTCCATCATCTTCTTTTTTCCCCTTAACTTTCCCCTAAGCATTTTTGTATTTTTCTTAAAAGCCCTCTTATTACAGAATAAAATGTACCCTTCATCTAACTATGTTTGCCAGAGCCAGCTCACAAGGCTGCAGATCTGTCCCTGAGCTGACTCCTTTGTTCTCTCCCTGAAACTCTCTAGGGCCAGAAGGGACCTTGGGGCCTCAAGCTTCGGTCACTCTGGAGGTTAGGCGAGGGAGAGGTTTCCACCATTCCCCATTCCAGCACCTAGCTGAATGTTCAGCAGGTGATAAAGATACAGACCAAAAAAAGGAAATGGAATTCCAGCTGAATTCCCCTGGAAGGAGTGACAGAAATGGCAAGCTTGGTGAGCTAAGTAAAAGCAGGAAGTTTCCACCCACTGTGTTGCTAGGTAAACTGAGATCCTGGGCTTTCCTGGTGACTCAGTGGTAAAGAATCCACCTGCAATGCAGTAGATGTAGGAGACTTAGGTTCAAGCCATGGGTGGGGAATATCCCCTGGAGGTGGAAAAGGCAACCCACTCCAGTGTTCTTGCCTGGAAAACCCACGAACAAAGAAGCCTGGTGGGCTACAGTACATAGTGTCATGAAGAAGATGACATGACTAAGCATATACACATGACACTGAGACACAGAGATGTGGACATGACTAAATACCAAAGTGTTGAAAACGAACATTCATCTTATGGGCCATTTTAGGTGCGATCTGATGTCTTCTCTACATTTGTCTATGCCCTGCATTCATCTTAAAATAATCATCAGCGTGCACAAGTCAGCCTGCCACAGCCCAGTTCCTCTGCACACTTCCCTTCTGTAGTCATGTATAGATGTGAGAGGTGGACCCTAAAGAAGGCTGAGCGCTGAAGAATTGATGCTTTCAAATTGTGGTTCTGTAGAAGACCCTAGAGAGTCCCTTGGACAGCAAGGAGACCAAACCAGTTAATCTTAAAGGAAATCAACCCTGAATATTCATTGGAAGGACTGATGCTGAAACTGAAGCTCCAGCACTTTGGTCATCTGATTCAAAGAGCTGATTCATTGGAAAAGACCCTTATGTTGGGAAAGATTGAAGGCAGGAGGAGAAGGGGACAACAGAATATGAGATAGCTGAATGGCATCACTGACTCAATGGACATGAGTTTGAGCAAACTCTAGGAGATTGTAAAGAATAGGGAAGAGTGGTATGCTGCCATCCATGGGGTCACAAAGAGTCAGATATGACTTAATGACTGAACAACAACAACTCCAACTATTGTTCAGAGAGAAGAACCCAGACAGTTCATGATCTATGAGAAAAGCTCCTACATATGTCGACACAGCCTTTGTCATGCTGCTCCATGGTGAGGCCTGCAAACTTATCTCCCAGCACACTGTGCACTAGCTCCTGTGGGCAGGGCTCACCTTGGATCCAAGGACAGTGCCTTGCATTGGTAGCACTCAACACGCATTCACTCAACAAACATTTATTAAGTGCCTCCTGGCAACAAGAGAGCAAATAAAAAGCAGAAGCAAACAAAGTCGCTGCCCTCCTGGAACTTATTTTTTAGAGAGGGAGGCAGCCATAAACAAGTGCAGAAATGGCAGTGAAGGGGCAAGTGCTATCAAGAAAACTCAAGCTGGAGAGGGAGTGGAGCCATGAGCTATGCTGTGGTATATGGGGAGGTCAGGAAGTTCTTTCTAAAGAGGTGACATTTCAGTGGAGACCTCAACAAAGCCAGGAAGGGAGCTATGATAATACCCAGGGGGGATGTAGTCCAGACAAAGCAGCAAGGGCAAAGGTCACGAACAGGAGAATGCTTGCAAACTACCACATGTCAGGGAGACCAGTGATCCCAGGAACAGTGAATGAGAATAGGGGACCACAGAGGGGCAGTGGGATGACAATGATAACAGCATGAATGAAGGAATGAATGAGGCTAAGGAGAACAGAATCTAAATGTGGGCCTTGGGTCACCTACAGGATCTTGAGCCGACCACTCTAGCCCTCTGACTCCCACCTACCACATTAGAAAGAATCATCATAGGTGCCCAACTCATTGAAATGAGAATTATGACCCTCAAAAAGCCCAGACTAGGAATTAAAAGGACTTGATCAGTAGTCCCATTTCTGCTTTATAAGTGAAAGGGTCATTTCACCTCTTTGAGCCTCAACTTTTCTCTTCTGTAAAGTGAGAATCATGACCCTGCCAAACTCAGACAGTTATGGTCTGGATCAAATTACATGGTCCATGTGAGAGGGGCTTGTAAATCTCATATGTCAGACAAATGTGTGTTAATCGCTCAGTCGTGCCCAACTCTGCGACCCCATGGGCTGTAGCCTGCTAGGCTCCTCTGTCCATGGGATTCTCCAGGCAAGAATACTGGAGTGGGTTGCCATTCCATTCCCCAGGGGATCATCCCAACCCAGGTCTCCTGCATTGCAGACAGATTCTTTACTGCCTGAGCCACAGGGAGGCCCTGTTAGATAAGTAAAGGGTTTTTTGTTTGTTTGTTTGTTTGTTTGTTTTTTAAACACTCCATGGCAAAGGAGCCCTGAGATTCCCAGGGCAAAAGTTCTCACTGCCCCTTCAACTTCTAGGGCAGCTCATCCTCTTCTGTTCTTGCCCTCAGTGTTCTCCAGTTCCTTTTGCTCCTTGACCCCTGTGTCCTACATCATTCAGAGTCTCCCATTTGCCCTGTAGAAAATGCAGTGCTCAGTTCTTAGCGGGAGAGAGGACCATCCTCCCCTCCTCCATCAACCCTTCCTCTGTACTGTGTCTCTCAACATGGACACCTGACCCCACTTCTCCCTGTTTCCAACCCTCCCCTGGTTCCCCATGCCAATGGGCAAACATCTCAGCTCTCCCTCATGTCACACAAGGCCATTTGGACCCCACGAAACTCTTGCCAATCTTTGGCTGCAATGAACTGATTTTAATTGCTCTAGATAGTACCCGGTCTCAGGCATCCACACATTCGTATATACCATTTCCTTTGCCTGGAACATCCTCTCAAGTGTCGCCAATTCCTACCCAGCTGCCTGGAGAACTCCTATTCATCCTGCAAACCCCATGCAGAAGTCTCTTGAGAGGGTAGACCTTCCTTAATCACGTGTTCTCTCTTTCATAGATGATGTCAGCCCTTTCTTCTGCTGTGCACTCCTAGACCATTGTCCTTACACCATGATGCCCTTGATGCATCCATCATGTCTGCATGCACTTCTAGCAGAGA
The DNA here is from genome assembly GCA_007570785.1 of Antilocapra americana. Taxonomy (NCBI): domain Eukaryota; kingdom Metazoa; phylum Chordata; class Mammalia; order Artiodactyla; family Antilocapridae; genus Antilocapra; species Antilocapra americana. The sequence continues at coordinate 3,441,018 of ML660200.1, read as the reverse complement.
GCACCTAGGTCATCTCTGTCAACCCAGCACCTGCCATAGGACCTGGTACACAGCAGGTGGCCACAAAACTTTTACTGAGAGGAGATGAAAGGTACTTTAGGGGACACAGTCCCTCAGCCCTGAAACTCAATGCAATTTGTAGTGATCTGCCAGGATTGGACAAGTGTGTGCCTGGCCATCTTTTCCATCCTGATGTAGGTGGCAGCTCTGAAGTGAAAGGAAGGCCAAACATCTACATTCTGAACTTAGTGAATATTACAGATGACCGCATTAGTGAGACAAGCATTTTCAGAGGCACTCATATTGACCCATGTAAGAAAGGCTCTAAATTTAGTGCCCCCAAAATGGACGCTTGTGAATTTGTAGCCTCACAAACAGCCCACATTGGGTAGGAAGCTGAATTTGATTTGCATGTCAGAGGAGCGATATCTGGTACCTGATGTAAGACTAATTTTATTACTAAATTATCAACACTGATTTACTGAGAAATACGGTACTGCTGGGAGCTATTTTTAACCTCCCGCCTCAGCCCCGCTCAGCAAACAAATCATCCTTTGAAGGACACTGCATTTGCAAAAATGAATTAGGTGAATAAATATCCATCTATTCATGAAGTTTCTTTATTGAGAAATAAATAAATAACAGCTCCTGAATGCCTTCATTGTCCCCCTGGCAGGTTTCCACGAGGATGACGGCTTCGGCTGAGGGTGGCAGCAAACCGTGGAAGGGGCCACCTACGAGGCACCAGTCTGAGAATAGATGGGAAAGGCATCAGCCTGGGTATCCACCTGGGAACTCTTGGGGCCCTGGCCTGGGCCAGGCCTGGGGGCATTGACGATATCTTTCCCACCTCTGGCATATAGTCTGGCTCAGCTCACCTGGAGCATCCCAACCATCCTTGAGATGGCAAGTTCAGGCCCTGGCACCCGCTTGTGGTGGTCCTGCCACTTACAATCTCTGGGATACTGGGTGAGTTACTTACTCTTTCTGTGCCTCAGTTTCCTCATATGTAAAATGGGGATAATTCCACCTCTTTAGGGGTAGAGACCCCTCAGGGGGTTGTTGGGAAGATTTAATGAGATAACAGTGTTTAAAATCCTTAGAAAAGTGCTTTGCACATAGCCAGAGCCTAGGAAATTTTACTTATTGTATAGTCATCATTGTTGGGACAGGGAGAGAGGCAAGACAAAAGCCATGTGATAGCTTGAAGGAGGATAGGCCTTGAAGCCAGACCTGAATTTCAACACTAGCTCCCCCCATCACCTCCATCCAGCTGTGTGACTCTTGGCAAGCTACCTAACCTCTCTGTTCTCAGATTCCAAGTTCATTAACTGAGTGTAATCACATCAACTTCTGCAGGAAAAAAATGACATTGTGAGTGTAAAGTGGACTGCATGGTACTGGCACTAAGTGTTCAATAAACAATGGATGGTTAGTAACAAGAGAGTTTAGTCTGGCTAAAATTAATACAGTTCCTCATTCCTTTCCTAAATTCTCAGCACGCCTTTCTCCTTCATTTTTCCTCCTCTCCTACAACCTGGTGCTTATCTGGGATAAAACAAGAATCAGGAACCCACCCTGAAGGAGAAAGATATGCTCAACTCACTGAACTGATAGCATCTTTACTTAAAAATTTTGATGTTTTGTTTATCGTGGATTGCATTGATTTTGAGGTGTTAAATGTAGCATTAAGATTATTCATCTTGATTACTGAGAGGTTTTGGCACTCCCTTAAATTTTGTGCCTCATCCTAGTCCCAGCCCTGCTTAAAACCTCCATGTAGGGAAGCAAGAAGTTACATTTGGCTAGGGAGTGAGACAGAGAGAGACAGAGGTGGGCTGGGAAGCAGTGGGGCCTGTTCACAGCCTCCCAGACCACTAGCTTTGTTTGGAACTTAAAGGGCACCCTGTAAGTGCCGGGAGTCATGAGATGTTTACGAGAGAGCAGGAGCTGAGAGTGATGTCTGCCATTTGATGGTGCCTGGACTTCCTTTGCCCTGTCCTCCTGGGATGGGAATAATGGAGAGTTAATTAGGAAAACTCTGGCTGAGCCCCTGGCCCCTAGCAGCTGCCCACAAACACCCATGGATCATTGTCAGCTCACACGGTGGAAACAATTACTTGGTGTTTGAAGGCTGGGGCCACGGGATCCCTAACTTGGCAGCCCCATTCATCCAGCAGTATGAAAGGGGGCAGCCGGCAGTGGCGGTGAGGGCTAGTTAGCTAGCTCCCCAGAACACACTCTTTTTTTTATTTATTTTTTTTTGGTTGTGAATGGTCTTCATTGCTACCTGAGGGCTTTCTCCAGTTGGGGTAAGCAGAGGCTTCTCATCGCAGTGGCTTCTCTTGTTGCGGAGCATGGGTCCTAGGCATGCAGGTTCAATAGCTGTGGCACACAGGTTTAGTTGTTTCACGACACGTGGGCTCTTCCCAGACCAGGGATCAAACCCATGTCCCTTGCATTGGCAGGCAGACTCTCATCCACTAGGGAAGTTCCAGAACACACGTTTTAGAGCCAAGCTCTCATGGTCTTCAACTCCTGTAGCTCAGTAGTGGGATGACGTGTGTCCACGTGTGTCCAGACTAGGTGGTGGGCTTGCTCCTTTACTTCCACAAGAAGTCTTCCTCTCCAATCACTAGCTTAGCAGCAGAAGTAAGACACAAGCCTAAGTTTTATCCTCTGCAGCCAGACACAACACAATGCTGATGACATCGCAGGAGCTGGGAAGGACCCCCCAGATATGGGGACACAAGTGTGCAAGGTACCATCTGCACGCCCCCCAGCAGGGTTAGGGTTAGGGTTGGGTTAGGGTTAGGGTCGCCAATGGAGTGGATGGTGGAGCCTGTGGCCAAGGTCCAAGCAAGGGCTCGGACAAACTCCACACCAGGCACATGGTACTACCAAACTCAAGGCAAGAAGCCTGCAGCGCCCCAGACTCCCATCTTCCTGCTCAGTATAATTCAGAACCTCGGGCTCTTTCTTAGGTAGGCACTAGATCCCCAACCACCTTACATATTCATCGGACATATCCTGAGCATGGCCTCATGATTTCTGCCTTTTTTGTGGGGAATTCCATGTTCTCTGATGCCAGTCACTTAGGGGTGGGCTTGTTAGAAATTGTCATGCTTCTTGCTGGGTGAGCTCACTGATAGGTGAGCTCCTTACTTGTATTTCTCTCAGTATGGAGCTATTTGAAGAAAGCAAGAAAGTGGTGGATGGAGGCTTCCAGAAGCTTTGTCACCAGACCAAGAATTTTTTGTGTGAAGACTATCTTCCTAGCACCTACATAGGGCCTGGTGCACAGGTATGCATTGAATTCATGAATGATGGATACATAATAGATGGATGGATGGATGGATGCTAGACAGATGCTTTGGTTGATATATACAGGGGGCTATTAGAGGGCTGGGGTACATGCAAGAGAGTGGCTGATCCAAATAACCTAGAATAGGGGTGGAAATCTACCTGCTCACTCCCACCCCTCCTCATGTTTACACATACAGACCCCACTTTGAGCAAACAAATGCTCTTAAAATCTGACTAGGAGGCCATTCCCAACATGACTGGTAACCAGCTGTGTGGCCTCAAATCAGTCACTTCACTTATCTTAGCCTAGGTCTCCTCTACGGGTAAATGGATAAGTAATCACTAACTCACCCAGTGATCAAGGTCAACCAGAAATCAAATGGGAAGGAGCTCTCTGTAATCTCAACTTGCTGGGGACCATGGGTGCTGAAGTGTCAGTACAAATGAGACAGCGAACAGCTGCCAAAGCACTTTAGAAAGTATCTATCCAATCCAATCCAATCAATAAAAATGTTAAGTTGCTGCCGCTACATGTCAGGTATCTGTATCTGTGTTCTCAAGGCATCTTGATTCGGGTCCTTTAGGCAATTCAGGGACCTTCCTAACCTCTAGCCACTCACTCCCCCATCATCCAGCCTTCAGCCCAGGACCACAGCCCACCCTCCAACCCACCCAAATACAAAACTCCAAACAGTTTCAAGAAGAGTCAGCCACAATGTACTGAGTGTGTTGAGGGCAAAGGGAGTGAACTTGGAGCATAAAATCATTCCATCTTTCCAGGGTGGGGTAAGAAGGGCTTAAACTTAAGATAAGGCACCATTAAAACTGATACAGTCACCCCCTCAATATATACCAGCACTCACATACAGACACATCCATCATACACACAAATGTCCTAGTCATGATAAACCTTCACACACACACATTCACATGCACACACACACATATGCACACACACAGGTAGACAGGTTCCAGGAGACCCCTCTCTCAGAGGCAAGCCCCACCCCACACCTTTACCTATGCTGGTCCCTCTCCACGAGAATGGCATCTTAGCCTCCTGCTGTCTCCCACCCAGGTTTCCAAGAGATAGAACTTTCATATCTCTTTTTTGCTCATGTCCTGGCCCCACCCTAGGCTTAGCAAGTCCCTTCTTGGTGCTGCCTCTTCCCTGCTGCAGGTGATACATGCCCTGCCCTGAGCCCTGGTGTGGTTCCTCCCATTCATTGAAAGTTCCTGCAGGACTGGGACACATCTCAGGACATCTTGTACCCCAGGTCCAGCTCCATATATACATAGGGTGCATTCATGTGTTCTCAGTCACTCTGTCATGTCCAACTCTTTGCAACCTCACATACTACAGCCTGCCAGTCTCCTCTGTCCATGGAAACTTCCTAGCAAGAATACTGGAGTGGGTTTCCATTTCCTTCTCCAGGCGACCTTCCCAACCCAGGGGTTGAACCCAGGTCTCCAGCATTGCAGGCAAATTCTTTACTGTCTGAACCACCAGGGAAGTCAGGTAGCACTCAACAAATCTTGGGAAAATGAACAAATAACCAGCAAATGTTCAGTGTGTTAGTCTTTCCTGCTCAGCCTCATTGCAAGCTCCATAAGGATGAGGACTAAACCTAATAGGGCAACCTCTGATTTAAGAGGTCTCCAATTCTGGGAAGCCCTCCTGATCATTTCAGTCCTTCCCAGGCGCTCTCACTTCCAGATTGATATCCCTATGCCCAGAACAACCATGTGGGCAGCCTTCCCACACCCTGTAGCATTTCTGTTGTGCAGGGCAGTTTTGGGGACTGGGGGCAGACAGATCTGGGCTTGACTTGGAAATCCACCACTTCTCATATGCAGGGTTGTAGCACGACTCAGTTAATTTCTCAAGTCTCAGCACCCTCAGCTGTGAGATGGAAAGAATAACGCCCATCTTGCAGGGCTGCAGAGAGTTTCAAATGAGGCCATGCCTGCCTCCCAGCAGGTACTCAGTAACGGAAAGAAACGCCATTGCTGTTATCACTGATAATTATTTTTCTTGTCACCAGTATATTAACGCATATATATTGAGTTTAGAAAGATGGTAATGACGACCCTATATGTGAGAAGGCAAAAGAGACACAGATACAAAGAACAGGCTTTTGGACTCTGTGGGAGAAGGCAAGGGTGGGATGATTTGAGAAAATAGCATTGAAACATGTATATATGTATATTACCATATATGAAATAGACGACCAGTCTAAGTTCAATGCATGAAACAGAGCACTCAAAGCCGGGGCACTGGGACAACCCAGTGGGATGGGATGGGGAGTTCAGGATGGGGGACATATGTACACCCATGGCTGATGCATGTCAATGTATGGCAAAAACCACCACAATATTGTAAAGTAATTAGCTTCCAATTAAAAGAAATACATTAATTTTAAAAAAAATTTTAATGTTTTTAAAAAAGAGGGTAGCTATCAGGTCCCTTGCCACAGTGCTAGTTGCAGAGTGGACACCCAGTAAGCAGATTTGGAATGCAACACATGGTTAAGCTGGTTTTCAGAGTTCAGAGACCAGCACGCTTCTCCCATCAGACTGTGCCCTCAAGCAGGGCCTGGGTCTCCCTAGAGTGCACCTGGAGCTGGGGAATTAAAGAAGAAACCAGCCTTCCATAGATTTGTGAGGTCCATGTGGATCTCACAGAAGCAGAGTAGGCTTTGAAGGAGGCCATGTCCTGGACCATATGCCCTCAATGTGCACTCTCACGTGGGCTGAGCCCACACTCCCCGCACCCAGCTGCAGGAGCTTTGACAGGGATTAGTCAGTGTTCTTACTATGCATGGGGAGAGGTCTCAAGCCACTGGGTTGTGCCTGTCAGTTTGAAATCAGGCTATGATAGAGCTGGTCCATCAATGGGAGTTTGCATATTCATGCAACAGAGCCCTGAGATTTAGTCACAGCTCCAGGCCCAATTATTTAGGGGCTTATTAGCCTGGAGTCAACAAAGGAGTCCTCCTCCCCAGACGTGGCACAGAACTATTGCATGCACATCAGCAAACAGGGACTGGGTGGGGCCATGCTCACTACGTGGGCTCCGGCTCTCTGGGAAGCCAAGGATTGAACAGTGAAAAAAATACTGGTTTGAATTCTGGCTCTGATGCACAAGCTTTGAAAATGGCCATTTCACCTCCTCATCTGTGAAATGGGTGCAATTATGTTTACCTCACAGACTCACTGAATGGATTGTAGATATGTTGGGAAATGCTCTTGGTGCCTCCTATACCACTGGCATGCTTGTAAATGTCAGCTGTTGTCACTGAAATCCTGCTGTTTCTCATTCTAGGCAACCTTGGTTTAATGCTTCCTGAGATGTGTCAGCTCAGGGGAAAACAGAGCAGTCCCTAATAATTATTTCAACAATACCACCTACCATCCCCAGGTTTCAAGCATTCACTCTGTGCCCCATACTGTGTTATCTCATTTAATCCCCCCAACCACCCATGTGGTAGGAGCACTGGCCCCACTTTACAGATGGAGAATGTGAGGCTCAGCAAGTTAAATATCTATCAAAGTATTGCAGAGGCAGTTTATAGTACAGGTGGATTTGAATCCAACTTCAAAGACCATTGCTGAGGTCCATTGAATATCAGTAGCTTAGAAAAGTTGCCAGGTGGTATCAGTGAAAAAGTGACATTTTCAAACCAAATATTTAAATGCTGATAATATTCAACTTTTATCAAGAACTTCTACAGTCCATGGGGTTGCAAAGAGTCGGACACAACTGAGTGACTTCACTTTCTTTCTTTCAGTTTCCCTTTAACATGGCTGACATCCATTAACTCATTCATTCCTCCCAGAAGTCTTATGGAATAGGTAGCATTTTATGGAAAAGGAAACCATAGTTCAAAGAGGTTATATGATGAGAGCCAGAATGAGAGGTGGGGCACTAGATGACAAGAAGTAATCTGGCCTTTGAGTCAGAGAAACAGACCAGAGCTTCAAACTTGGGCATTTCCTCTCTGTGTGATCTTGGGCAAATCATTAAACCTCTCTGTGCTTCAATTTTGACCCTCTCCCAGAGTTAATAGAATTTTTTAGCTATTTATTTAACTTGCTGACCCTCATTTTCCTTCCTTGTTGATATCAAGTAAGATAATACAGATAAAGGCTCAGCTCAATTAAAAATAAAAAAAGGTTAAAACCACTTTTTTTTTTTTTTATTTTCTCTTTCCACTCTGTGTTGTGACCTGGTTACTTTTAAAGGCCTGAGCTATTTTGGTACACTTGGCTGCTGCCCATTGCTCAGCCTGGTTCCAGGGCACATGTCAGATGCCCAATGTGGCCTAGCATCACTGTGCCTATGTCATTCTTTTCAGTGGCCTGGAGTCACCAGGCATCAGAGCAGAATGCCCTGCCCTCCCTCTCTCCCCTGCTTCCCTCCAAGTACAGTGCTTGGGGGAGAGGCAGCAGCACCCAGTCCTGGACATGGGAACTCCAAGAAAGAAAGGAAGAAGAGAAGGAGGGGGAGGGTCATTCTCTAAACCTCAGGCTGGAGCCTAGGGACACAACTGAGTAGCCAAGTGGAAGGAACTCCCTTCTTCTTTCCTGGGCCAACAGGGGCAAAACTGGGCTGGCAGGAGTTGATCTCGTTCCCTCATTCACTAAGTCCCAGGGGAAGAGTTGCTGGGTGTAAGTAACATACCAAAAGGTAGACAGTGAGAACAGAAGGAGGGGACCCACTTGAAACATCTGAAAATTAGAGACATCGTTCACATTGCTTTGAAAATAAGGCAGGATTTTCCCACGTGAGGGCAGAACCCTGTATCTAAATGGAAGAGCAATCCTGTTAGCAGAGGCTGTTCCTCTGTTAGAGCAGGGATGTCAGAAACAGCTTCCAGATCCAGTGATGGAAGGTCTGTTTAAGCAATCTAAATCCAGCGTCTATGGTCAATGGTACACACCTCAGGGGAAAGGGAAAAGGGCTCAGCACAAACTACCCCTTAGCATTGTTCAAGGGCGATCATCAGAAGAAAGAGCAAGTGCAGAACCTGCCAGTGTTTAGAGTTTTATATTTTTCATGAAGAGATCCACCCATATGTACATTTGAAAAGTCAGGAAGAATACAAACCAAGCTGTTAACAGAAATTACCTCTGGGAAGGAGATTGCATAACGAGAGAGGGAAATTTTATTTTCTGTCTTATATTTCTGTATATTGTTTACATTTTTTGCAAGTGCAGATTGCATCTACAATTTTTCAAAAGATGTTTTCCATTTGGAGAAAATAAAAGCATCCTGACTGCAGAAGCATCAAGTGAGGGACCCCTCTGGAAGGGGGCTACTGCCCAAGCAGCCACAGAAAGCTGAGGGACATCCTGGAGGCCCTGGGGGAGGGGACCTAAATCAGCCCACCAGGGGACTTCTTTGGTAGTCCAGTGGTTAAGAATCTGCCTTACAATGCAGGGAACATGCATTCAATCCCCAGTCGGGAAACTAGGATTCCACATGCCACAGAGCAATTAACCCCACCTGCCACAACTAGAGAATCCATGCATCACAACACAAGATCCCATGTGCCATAACTAAGACCTGATGCAGCCAAATTAATTAATTAAAAATTAAATCAGTCCAGAAGTGGGGAGTAGTCATCATTTCATGTCAACTGGATGGTTCTCCTGATCTCTAGACATGTAACCGGGGCCTTGAAGGTTGCAATAAATGCTCCTTTGTGGTCCTCACCACTCACCCAAACCTTAAGAACTCAGGGCCAGAGGTGGAGGTAGATGGGGACCCACTGGCTAAAAGAGATCCCCTCTGATTCTGCTGTAAAGTCAAAAACTTGAGATCTTTCCAAAATCTCCCCTGTCAGGATCCCCTAGGATTCCCGCATCCATCCATCCACTTTACAAATGTTTATTGAGCACCTACTGGTTACCAGGCACATTCTAAATCCTGGAGCTGGGATATAGGTTTCAGTGATGACTCACACTGATGCTAGGTCTGCCTTGTGAAGCCTGAAGTCCATGGGGAAGACAAACAACCTGAATGTGTGATTATAGCTTGTGGCAAGCACCCTGGAAAGGAAGATCAGTCCTTTGGGGAAGGGGCATCAGGTCGAGGCTAGGAGGCTACTGGAAGTGATGTGTCAGCTGAGCCCTGAAGGAGGGGTGGGAGCTAACCCAGAGGAGAGGACTCCAAGTACACGGAATAGCATGACTGGTATATGAAATAGTAAGAAGGAAGAGGGTGAGAAGCCTGGAAACAAACTGATTACACTATGAGGAGAGAGTAGATATTTAGGTGGCTCCACAAAACGTGGCTTTACCTCTGGAGTGCTTGATGGGGACCCTTGCTTGTCTCCGTGTGCCTTCCTTGAGGTCTGTCTTTGAGGTCTCACCACACTGCCCCACCTATATTCCCAAAGAGTTTGATCTCCAGGTTCCATTAGACTTCACTGCCAGTCCTGGCCCCCTCCTTGAGCAAGTCATTGCATCTCTTTGCACCTCAGTTTCCTCATCTGTAAAGTGGGACAGTGGCAATACTTACTTCAGAGGGGTGTGGTGAGGAAACAACTGCCTGAGCACCGATTTTTGGCACACCGTGAGGGTTCCATCCATAAACACTGTAGTTCTGCCTGGTCGGTCACGGCCACAGTGTGTAAGTGTCAAAGTTAAGACAAGCATGTGGAGATCATTGCACTTTTCTATTTTTGGGTATTTTTCAAATTCTTGTAACACAATTTAATTTTTAAAATGACTGCTCCTATCATTTACTTTGACTACTGCGGGGACGCATGCTCCTTTGTGGAACACCTTTGTTGGTTGAAGAGTATAGCAATAACAAGACCAAAACATGCCTCTAGAATTCCACCTGTCAACTTCATCCTCCCCAACATCCAGCAGGTCCCCGGGAGAGACCTTGCCCCCACCCCAACCCATCCTGATGCCAGGACTTGGTTCCAATGCCAACAATAGTCTTCAAAATCAAATGAGAGAAAGAAAGATTGAAATGTTACTTCTGTTTATGTTTAGTGTAAAAAAAGAGGGGGAAAATAAAGCATTACTAATACTTAAAAGTGGCTTCCCTAGTGTCTCAGTGGTAAAGAATCTGCCTGCCAATGCAAGATATGCAGATTTGGTTCCTGGGTCAGAAAGATCCCCGGAGAAAGAAATGGCAACCCACTCCAGTATGCTTGCCTGGGAAATCCCATGGGTGGAAGAACCTAGCAGGCTATAGTCCATAGGGTCATAAAAGAGTTGGACACAACTTAGCAACTAAACAACAATACTTAAAATATGGATTGAAACTGTGTACTCAAAGAATTAGAGTGCACAGACTCCTCTGGGACTCATAAAAGAACATATTTTTGCCCAAGATTTTGAAAAAATGGCAAGTTGAAGTGAAACACATGGATTAACCCTTGGTTTTTTCAGTTGCAGTGACAGGAAACTTATCTCCAAACTTGGTTAGCCAGCCAGAACATGCATACACTTGAATGTGGAGAGCCTTTAACGAACATAAACACAAAAAGAATTTTTAAAGTATGACTTGACAGTGGTATACATAAATTATTCATAAGTCAAATACACATGTTGGGGATAAGTGTTCAAAAAATGTTTGTCTGATAGGAATGCTTGGTCAGTGAAGTTTAAAGCAACAATATGACCTCTCCACAGTGTCATCATAACTCCATGCAGAGGTGGGGCCTAGATGTTGCTTCTTGGATGCCCAAGATAGGATGCTTGGATGCTCACACAGATAGGAGGAAGATGTAGTAGGCGGAATAACTTCTGAGTTTCCAGGGCTAGGTGTGTATCTCACACTCTCAGGCAGTCCTGAAAATAATTAGCCACCTAGATGTGGACTTCAGCAATGAGAAAAGGACCTCTCAGCAATCAGGGACAGCCATGCTCACTTCAGCTAAATCTTCTCCATCAGCAAGAGGAAGGAGGGAGAGCTATTAGAGGAGAAGGTGGTCAGTGGCCCCTAAGGAGAAGGATGGTGGTGGGGTTGCTGTTGGAGACACACAGGTAAACATGAACACCCAGATTTGGTGACCAAATGTTCCTGCCACCAACACTGACCCCAAGACAGGAAGTTCAGCCTAATTGTTCAGGAGCCTGGGGTGTTTTCTGGGGGCAGCTGGAGTCAAAGAATCAGGCTGGTTCATCTCATCTGACCCTCTGAAGGATGCTGAGACTCCCAAAATCAGAGAAAGGAGTGAGAAATGTGTCCCACCCATGTGCTCTCCTCTCAAATACCTGGGAGCTCTGAAACAGGCTCCATCTACGCAATCAGGCAGTGGCACAGCCTGGAGGTCTGAGTTCAAGTGCAGACTCAGTCTCTTACAAACTTTATGAACACAGGCAAGCCACTAGGTCTCTCTGAATTCTAATTTCTCCACCTCCCAAATGGACAGAATAAAATCTTTTCTACTTCCAGGGAGATGCCAAGGTGACAATCCCAACCTAAAAACAGAAAATGGACTCAAAAGCAATTAGGGGCTTAAAATGATACTTTACAACTGATTGACAATAATTCTCGAACCAATTAGAGACAAAAAGGAAAAGTGTCTGGGGCAGATAATTTCTTTCATTTCACGTGTACCCCAAGACTGATGGCACACAGAGGTGGCAGAGGTCTCCCCATCCTTCCCTCCAGGGAGAGGGAGACCTCCATGAAGATCATGAGGTTGTCGATCGTGGGTCATGAGCAGCCTGCCTGGAACCCAGACAGCGCATAGTTACAGGGAGAGATTGCTCCTGAGCTGGCAAGCTCTTGCCATCGGACGCATCTCCTGCCCGTTGCCTCATCAATCTATCATCCTCTTAGCAGCTGACACCTCTGGCAGCACCTCCCGGCAACCCGGGCATTAGAATTGCAAGAAGCCGGGCTGCACCAGGGAATACAGATGGAGGAATCTCAGATTCAAATTTGTCTAAGTATTGTGAACAACCAGACCCAGGCAAGGCATTTCAACTGCCCTTCCACCAAAGGGAAGTGGTGGGGGTTTTGATAGTAGTACAAATTGCTTCTTAATGCAGAGGATAAAGCTGGGCTCCAGTACCTCCTTAGAAATTCCTCCTGCTCCCAGGAAAGCCACCGCTGCATGTCAATTTTAATTTTTGAAATTTAAACCGAGGGCTTTGTGTCTAAGCTCCATCTCATCGGAGGAAGGGGAGGAATAAGTCAAAAAGGATTAGGGGCCCGCTGGGGATTGCAGATCCATAGCAATTAGACTTCATTTGGGTCTCATACATTTGGTTTTAATCGCATTTCTGGATGATACAATCGAAAAGGCATCAGAAATTGATACGTACGCAACTGTAGACGGGATCGACTCTGCCCTCCCCAGTTCCTGGGCTCAGCTAGCTTTGGGTTCCACAATCATTGGGGTGGGGTGAGTGGGGAATTGCAGTTCATTGGGGCTGGAACTGGGAGGGTGATGGTTTGCATATGGATATTGTTTTCCTCCTCAATATCTTTGAGCACTTTATGCCTAGACTTGAAGCAGATGCAATCATTGCTAATATTCAAGTGAATGACAATAAAACATTATTCAGATAAAATAAGAGCATAAAGAAGAATACCGACAGAGACAAGACTCAAGGCAGGGGGTAAAATTGTCTTTTAAATCAGAATCACAAATTTAAGCATCTTCCAGGAACTAAAGTTGAGCACATTGCAATTTGGGAGCAGACATATAGCCACAAATATGTCACACACCACACTGACATGAGTCTATGAATACGTGTGTGTGTGCACCTGTGTAACATGGATTAGCGATGACAACCATATTATATCCACACGGGGTATGTATGTGTGTATCCGGTTCAACATAGGTAGCACACTCCAGGATTTGCCTTTGTGTACATATTCACATTTCTCTGCAAACAGCTGGTCAAAATGAGCTCCATGAATACTAACAGGTCGCTAACTAGTTATTTTGTAGATAACGTACTGTTTACTGGAACTCAACAATCTAAAAACGGAACAAAAAAGTGAAAAAACAAAACACCACGTGGAGTGTGTGTGTGTGTGTGTGTGTGTGTGTGTGTGTGTGTGTGTGTGTGTGTAACAGTGAAGGGAAGAAAAGGGAAGGATCAAACAAACGCAGTCAGGTTCAGAGCAGGTGCCCCAAACCACCATGCACACAGGAAGACCCCCAAAGGTGGGTGTCCCACCATGAAGGGGATGTTCTGTCTCATTTACCACACAGATCTGGGTGAATTCAGGGAGCTGGATGGTCCATACAGTTGCCTCAGTGTACCAGGCAATTGACTTGGAGTTTATGGACCCAGCTAGTGTAAGCTGATAGACATGTACCGAGTGCATTACATGCCCACGTGGGTGTGTTTCCTCAGGGATTTCTTTACTGCCTTTTAGGAGACCTTCGAGATCATCTGATGGCAAATACCTCCTTCATCCCTCTCATTTTGCTGAAATGCCTCCTCTTCCCTTTCCTTCTCCAGAAACTCCTGGCCTCTGACTTCCTCCCACAAGGCTAGGATCCTGAAAATCCAACCTCCGTCTCCTGTCACCCTCTAATTCTTCCTCCCGTCCTCCTTGGTCCCCTCCAATTCAAGGCTGCAGCCCAGCCCAGCAGAGCCGCACCCTAAAGGGTGAGAGGCTACCCTCCCATCTCCCCATATCTTTTCACCCACCCAGGCAGCAGAGACAAGGCAGTAGCTGGCAACTGGGGTAGAGATGGAGCTATTCAGGGCCCAGTTCCAGTCTTTATGTCAAGGTGAACATCTGGAGACCCGATCCTGGGACCAGGCTGACAGAGACATCAAGAGTCCATAGTCTAGAAACATAATTTAATGCATCGCGGTAGGTCTGAGGCGGGAGTGCGGTGTGGAGATGGATTTTCTGATTGCTGGGATTCTGCTGAGGGTGGGATTTCAGCTGATGGACAGGGACATTTGCACAAGTATTTCAGGTCACACAGAGGGACACCCCAGGGAGCTCGTGCTCGCTTTGGCCTACCTCGGTGGCCAGAGCTGGGAGCCCTCAGTCTCAGGGCTCTCAGAGGAGGAGGGGCACTGGAAGCGCTCAGGCATCCAGCCGGGGCCTGTCCAGTCCAATCAGCTCTGCAAAGTCTGGGCTGCCGCCTCCCTGGCTGGGGTTTCAGGTTCACGCTCATTTCTCCACTTGGGAGTCCCGTTATCCCGCCCCGGGTTGGGGCCAGGGACCAGGAGCACAGCAGGAGCGTGGCGAGTCACAGACACACGGAGATCAGAAGCAGGGCAGGAAGGACAGCGGGGGTGTGTCTTTTCCAACGATGTCAGGAAGTGTCACGAAGCGAGAGTGGTCCTCCCCAGGGAATAGCGCCCCCGTGGGCATAGGGCGGCCTAAAGCCACCCCACCTCACGCTCCCTGCTCCTCTAATCCGGGTACAAAAGAAAGCCAGAGAAGGTGCTGTACTTGTTGTTATTGCCTCCGTGCGCCTTTCCGCCGTCCAGCTTCACATACACCTCGTCCCCCGAATCAAGGTGTAGCACCACGCTGTTACTGGCATAGTCGTAGTTCTGGTCGGCATCCTGCGCGATGGCGCTGGCCCGGACCTGGGGGCGAGCCGTCAGAGCGAGCGGGTGGGCCCGGATACCTCCGCCTGGGCCCTTGCCCGACCTCCCACGTGGCGTGCCCCTTGGCCGGCCTTCCGCCTGCCCCTCCAGGGTCCACGCTCCCCCACCCAGGCTCCACGCTCTCTCTCCAACTTAGCCAACCCCTTCCCGGTATCCTAGTCTCCACAGTCGCCAAATCCGGGAAGAAGGAAGGCAGAGGGTTTCGGGGACACTGACCCAGTGGGGAAGAGAGGGAACCAGGGGCCAGGACCAAGAAGAAGGGAGACAGAAGGGCACAGGGGAGAATGGGGCGCACGGGGAGATAAAGAAGAATGAGGTTTCCGAGAACCCCACGGGGCTTCAGGCGGCCGTGCAAATAGCAGGAGAGTGCAATTTGGGTAGTGGGGAACCCAGCCTCCGGAGCTACCGGATAAAATGCGACCGGAACGCACCGGGAGACGCGATGCTGCGGTGCGCTCCCTCCAGTGGGGAAAAAGAGGCTGAGTACCCAGGAGGTCGGGGGCGCTGGGTGGGGACGAGGGTCCGCGAGGACTTGCGCGGGTGTCACTGACCTGTCCATTCTTGCAGAGGTCCGCCCACATGCTGGTGCCGTCGCCGCCGCGCATGAGGATGTGGTAGGT
This sequence comes from Antilocapra americana, assembly GCA_007570785.1. Taxonomy (NCBI): domain Eukaryota; kingdom Metazoa; phylum Chordata; class Mammalia; order Artiodactyla; family Antilocapridae; genus Antilocapra; species Antilocapra americana. The sequence goes on along the minus strand of ML660200.1, from coordinate 3,425,527 downwards.
GAAGAAGTAGATGCCGCGCACCTGACAGCTGAACTTGCCCGTGGTAGGGTCGTAGTGATTGCCGAGATTGGTGACCACGTCGTCGAATTTGAGCACCTCGTAGCCTTCGTGGGGGCTCTTAAGACCCACGTAGAAGGCGATCTTGGGACCGCTGAAGGCGGCGCTCAGCGCGCCAGTCACTTCTCCCTCAGAGTCACCGCCGCCCCCGGTTCCGCCACCCACCACCCCGACACCTCCTGCCGCTCCCGCCGTCAGCTGCAGGCCGGGCAGCCCGGGCCGCCCCGAGTCGCCCTTCTCCCCCGGGGGACCCCGGGGTCCAGGTGGGCCCGGCTCTCCCGGGGGGCCCCGCGGCCCCGGCTTGCCAGGTCGCCCCGGGTCGCCCTTGGGTCCCTGGATGAAAGGGGGCGGAGGGTTGACGCTCAGGTCCTGCATGACTTCCAGCGCGGCAGTGCTGGGTCCTGGTGGCGGAGCCTTGGCGCCCGCGGGCCCCCCGCCGGGTGCGGCGGTGTAGGGGTCGCAGATCATGCGGCAGGTGCCCATCATCTCGTAGTGCGCCGCGCCGGGAGGCGCCGCCTGCAGCAGCAACGGCACGGCGATAAGCAGCCCCAGCGCCATGGCCAGGAGCACGCCGACGGCCGCCAGGCAGGCGCGGCGCCGCCGCTGCCACAGCCTGGAGGCAACCGCCACCAGCTCCTCCTTACCGCCCGGGGAGGTAATGGTCGGGCGGCGCAGGCGGCCCCGCTCCCCGCGCTCGGGGGCGGACTCCGCGGGTCCCGGTCGCGCCCCCGACGTGGCGACCCCCTCCTCTGGGCGCGCAACTACTTCAGCGAAAGGCACCCTGGCCCACGCGCCGGTGCCCACCGCGCTGGGACTGCTCAGGAGAGCCGCGGAGCCCAGCGCGCATGGCGAGGGGCGCGCAGGACGAGCCCGGCGCCCCGCGGGTCCCAGCGGCTGCGGCCGGGGAGCACCGAGTGGGAAGGCGGCGTCCCGCGAGGGCTCGGCCGCGCTACCTCCTGCCCGGCTCGGCTGGACTCAGCAGGGATCAGCGCGCAGGGAGGGCGCTCGGGCTCCGCGGCGCGCTCTGCTCTGCTCTCCCGCTGCTCGCTGGCTGCCGCGCGGAGGGGGGACCCAGCTACCCTGACGTAAGGAGTCCGGGGCTGAGCGGCGGAGGCGGCGAGGAAGCAGCGCGCGCTGCCATCACTTGGGAGACGGCGCCCTCATGTCATCAGCTTTCGGTCCTCCTCCTATCGGGCGGCGTCCCCGGGAGAGGCGCAAAGGCGCGGTTCCTCCTGGCGGCGCCTGGGAGCCACAAGTGGACGCCGCGGGCGCAGCCCGGGCCCAGCTCCTCAGGCACACCCACCAGCGGCCACACTCCCGCGTCTCCCACCCGCCACACACTTACGGGCGAACACAGGCACGACCACAGGTCCACGAAGGCGCCCGGAATCCCGATGCCAGAAAGATCCTTCGGGGATCACTTAATCCACCCCCTGCCTGTAAGCAGGACTAGACTCACACTCCCCTAGTCAAGGAAAACCTCAGACCCTTAAGCCCAGGAGAGAATTTTCTGAAAACTCCGGAGTTGCGTCTTCAGAATGGAATAAATCTCACTTCAGGGTCTTCGCACACCTAGCCGGAGGACTCCAAGCTGCCAAAGAGGTTCCGGAAAACCAGCCCACCAGCTCTTTGAATGACTCTTTGAAAAGCCAAAAGTCTCCAATACAAGAGTCTACCAGAGAGACTCTCCTGGGAGTCCAGTCGTTAGGACTAGGACCTTCCGCTGCAGGGGGCGTAGTTTCAGCCTCTGATCTGAGAACTAAGATCCTGCCTGCTGCCTGCCAGGTAGCCGAAAGAAAAAAGAAATAGACTACTCTCAACTCTTTTCTTCCACCCAAAGAATGGCCTGCCCTTGTATTCTGTATAAAGTTCATTTAAATCCGGATCCCTGGCACCCAGCCGTTGGTGGCAACCTTGGTGCACTCAGCTTCATTCCTATCCCACCCCTGCCAGGCAGATCCACAGACAGATTCCTTTGGACATTCCCAGTTTCTGGTCCTACTGACCTGAGTCGAGTTATTTAAAAAAAAAAAAAAAAAATAGTCCAAAGCCATTCTGAGCCAAAGCTGTGATACCTAATTTAGAGAAGAATTAGGAAGACCTCCAGTTCAGAAATCAAAAGCTCTGTTTTCTGGTTCTACTCGCCCTGACTGTGACTTCGGGCATATTGTTTCCTGCTCCAAACTTCTATTTTCCTAAAATACAGTCTTCCTGACAGGGGAATTCACCAGGAGGGAATGCCTGGGAGGAGAGTGAGTGGCTGATGTCAGTGTCTGGCAGAGCCTCAGTGTCTCTGGAACAACCATACGCCTTCCTGGGGCAATTGCTTTTGGGGAGAACATTTGTTTACCAGGTATTGCATTGTCGTGGATTACATAGAAATTCATTTTGTTTCTTTCTGGTGACTCTGGGTCATTCCCCCTCTCCACTTCACATGGGTCCAGCCTCTTCCTTCATTGGTGTTTCTCCCAGGGCATAGCAGAAAATCTGGCACCTGGTAGGCCCTCACTACAGATTTGTGGGAAAGGTGACTGAATCTAGCTTGAAGCAAACTTGACCCAGGTGAGAAGGGAGAAGGGGCTCATTTATTGCGCACCTATTACAATGCCTCGGGCACTTGCATGGGCTGCTTCCTTACTCCTCCCAACAGTCCTGCAGATGAGCGGTCATTCTCCCATTGTACAGATGAGAAGACAGAGGGTTTCCAAGTGTGAAGTGCTTGCCCAGTTCTCCACTCATACAACAGAGCTGGACGACTCCTCCCACCTGGCAGTGAATATAGCGCTGGCCATTAGCGCCTGGCCACGTCCTTTACTGGTTGGCTGGGTCCTAGGAGTCCTCCCTTCCCTTCCCTAAGGCCACCCCTAGAACTGAGGAGCCACAGTGATTCTAGGAGCTACACTGCCTGGTTCATCTTGGCTCCACAACTTCTTGTCTTGTGTGACCTTGGGCAAATTGCTTCACCTCCCTGAGCCTCAGTCTCCATGTGTGCAGAAAGGGAATGACAGACGTCCCTTTCAAGTTACTGAGCGATTTGTTTTTTGTTAGTAATGAAGTCATGTCTGACTTTTGCCACCCCGTGGACTTCGTGGGCAGTGCTGGAAGCAACTATGTCCAAATGTTACCTGTGATTAGCAGAATGTTCATTACCTGTTCACCCTCTGTGTTTCCTGTTGTTGTTGTTTAGCTGCTAAGTTATGTCCTACTCTTTTGCGACTCCATGGACTGTAGCCCATCAGGCTCCTCTGTCCGTGGGATTTCCCAGGCAAGAATACTGGAGTGGGTTGCCATCTCCTTCTCCAGGGAATCTTCACAACTTAGGAATCAAACCCACATCTCCTGCACTGCAGGTAGATACTTTACCACTGAGTCACTGAGGAGCCCCACTGAGAGATTAAATAAGTTAATTAATACAAAGGCCTTAGAACAATAGCTGGATCAATAAACATTCACAATTATTATTAACTAATAATACTCTGGACCTCCACCATAACACTTAAGACTACCTCTCAAGTGAAATATGTGGGCAGGAAGCCCATGTACGGTGGGGAAAGTGGATTTATTTCAAAAACAGGCAGACCCTGAGATCATCCACACATCCTATCCTTCCAGAAAGCAGAGGAGGACCACACCATCTATTCCACATTCCCCTGAGACTGCCCTGCTCTGGCTTTCTGCCCTCGATCAAGACTGCCTCAATCAGTGACCGTTTTCAGTCACTGGTTCCACCTGGACAAGCATTTTCGAGGTATACCTTCAATTTGAGCTCCTCAGCCCTGCAGACCACCATCTCCCAGTTCTAGTGCTTTTGCCCCTGCAGGATTTGGGCAGGGAAGAAGGAAAGGGGAGCAAATGGTTGCTACTCAGGCTTTTGCTTTCACAGACCTCAGACAAAGCAACCTTTCCAGGGGATCAGCATTCCTGGAAGCAACTATAGACTTGCAGGGAGGAGGGCCATTTCCCAAGGCCAGACTTCTACCAAGGGCACAGAAAACAGCAGCTAGAGCAGGCAGAGAGCTGGCAGCCTCCTCCCCGCCAGCCACATGAGTCATGGTGAGGTCCTTCCCCTGCCCTCCCTCCCTCCCTTCTACTCGGCAGAGTTAGACAGAGTAGCCTGCTAGAGTGCTAGACACACCTTCTCATCTCCCCCTGGAGGGACCAGCGTCATCATCAGTGACCGTCTTCTCGTTAATATTAATCACAACCTTTATTAGCATAATGCCTTCCGTTCAGACTGTAGTTTTACATTTCAAGGCTCAGTAATGGCTCGAATCTGCCCAAATTGCCCTTAATAATCCAGCCTGCTTTCCTTTCACCAATAGCCACTGACAGTCTACTATGTGCCAACTAACCACCTACACCTTCTCACAGCCCAAAGCCCTGGTGGTCACACACACAGTTTGACACTTGATCACACACTGTCTTATTTGCTACTTTAATGACTCTCCACCAGCAGTGAACCCCACTCTTCGTTCATCAGCACTGCTGTGTCTTCAGCCCGGGATGACTATCCCCCTTCATCTGACCTCCCTAATTATCCTTCAACTCCCAGTGAAATCCCTTGTTCAAAGTCTTCCCTAAACTCTTCCCAAGCAGAATTGATAATTCTTGCCTGTAAACCCTCAAATTATCTTGAATGCACATACCCTGGCCACCATGTTTCATACAAATATTTGTTTTCTTATTAGCCTCCCCAACCAGGGTGTAAGCTCCAGTAGGACAGAAAATCATACCATTTATTCATTAATGCATGTGTCATTCATTTGTCCCACAAATATTTATTGACTCCTAGTGTATGCCAGGCACTGTGTTATACGCTGAGTGTGCAGAGGAGAACAGTGCAGGTGTGGTCCTTTCCATTCTTGCTCTCCTGCAAGGTTTCCTTAACTCCCTCCACCTCTTTCTACTTGTGTTATTTGAGTTTGTATCTAAACAGTTGCTATTTGGCATGGCTGTGTGTTGGCATGCTTTCTTTGCTTTCTTTAAATTAGACTTGTGAGCCAATTGGACCACAAGCTCTTTTGAGACATCATCTTGAATACATTGGCCAAACTTTTACCTCTATCCCCAATAGGAAGGGCATCATGATCTGAATTCAGAGAGGTAGGCTGGGGTCACATCACACAAAATCTTAGATGGGAGACATTTGAGCATGTTTATTTGCTTGTGAAAATGGTACAGTATGAAGGGAGAAACCAACAATCAAGAGAAAGCTGCAATAATCCAACACCTGAAGTTCTTAGTAACTGACCCATGACAGATGTTCAATAAAATTTTTATATCTTTAGCAGTAATAATATGGGTAATATTTATTGAGCACTAACCATGCCCAGGTACTCTGCCAAGAATTTTAGGTATATTAATTCTTGTAATGTTCTATGAGATGTGTGTCCCTGTTTTATAGCTGAGGAAATGCAGGATAGTGGTAAATATATATATTGACACGATATCATTTTTGTATGTAATTTTTCTAGTAGTTGATCCAGGTCATATTGGGATTCCAGATGTGTATCTCCAGATCTGAAGTGCCAACCACTAGGTCATTGGCTGAAGAATTCGTGTGCATTTGCTTTTACCTCCCACTAAACTGTAAGCCTCTCAAGAGCAGGGACTATTGTGAGAACATAGTAAATGTCCAGTAAACATTTATAATACTTTCACTATTTTGTATTGTTTGAAAATTTTACTTGTGTTAGCTCAAATCATGATTTGTTCAAGGAATAAAAATTTTGACACAATAGTCTTTATGGTGGAAGAGTAAGAAATGAGGGCAAAGAAGGAGCACCAACTTTGTCAGCCATTTAAGTTCCAGTTAGTCTTTGCAAAAACCAGAATGATCTTCCTTCTTTCTTCCCATCTTCCCTCCCTTCCTTCCTTTCCTTTCTTCTGTCCTTCTTCCCTCCCCCTCTCCCTCTCTTCCTTCCTATTTTCCTTATTCCTTCACTTATTTGCTCATTCAGTCTCTCAGTAAGAATTTTATTGAGCACATACTATAGGCAGAATGCCCTGCTGTGCCAGAGTAGGATTAGTGGGAGCATGGAATGGAGGATTCAAGATGAGGTCCCTGCTAAAGAGCTACAGACTTAGTTGGAGGACCAACAAATAGAAAGCACCCAAGTGCTTCCTACATCATTTAGGTGGTATAGACAAGGGTATAGACAGAAAGAGGTTGATAAAATCAAGGCATTGTGGCCATGGCCCTTGAGGAAGTCTGTCCAAGGATGAAGAGACGGAGAATAACCTTAAAGGACAGGTAATATTTGAACTGATCAGGTATCTGGGTGGATAATGGAGATCAAGTCTTCTAAGGAGTGAAGAAGAGGCTTGTCTATACAGGGCAGAGGGTACTGTGCAAGGCTGGTGTAGACAAAGCTGCACATGTTACCTTTCCCAGCAAGTCACCCCACCACCACCTCCCTCCAAATGTTGATTACTCTGCCCTCTGGCTCCATATTCTTTATGGACTTTCTAGAGATATTATTGTAGGCATTACCCTGTGCCTCTCTTTGTATATTCAGTCCTCAGCCTCCCCAGTCTTCCACTGTGTTTATTGAGTGATGGCTTTGAAAGAAAGATGAAGGCAATAACATTTTCTACTCTGGGTGTGGCACTGAGCTGTGTTCTATGGGGTATGGGTCCCACAGCATCTCCCAGTCCTTTCAGGCAGGAACAGATGCCCCATAGGTGTGAACCAGAGAGTGGCTAAGGCTGAGTACACAGGTTCCCACTGTTCTGAGAGTCAGGGCCACCGTGACCTGAGGACTCTGTTTCCATTTCAGCTCCTGAGATGCTGAAGGGGGAGGAGGAAGAGCACTCCAGCCTCAGGCCCTGAAGATATTCAGACAACCCTACTCAAGGGTCGATGAGGAAGTGCCCGCTGGGCCCATTAGCCCAGAAACAGCAGCAACACATTTGAGTCAAGAGGGTCAGCCAGCCCTTGAATGTGCACGCCTGACTCTCCTAGGCAAGGAGCCCAGATTATCTCTGCTTTGATGAGCTGGCCCTGGCTGGGTCTTCACAGAGCTATGGGTCTGTAGCTATCCCTCATATGTTTTCTTCTAGGATTCAGGTCCTCTGAAACAGTCCCAACTGCCAAAGGCAGCTCTCTCCAAAACTCCAGGGCATAGTGATTTAAGCTGGGACTCCCTCACTAAGCCACTGTGTGCCAGCCATTCAGGTCAAACTACCCCACATCTCTTGATGCTCTAACAGGCACTCCAATTACTCATCAGTGCAAGCAAGTATTCACTGAGTGCCTACTATGTGCAAGATATGGGGAATACAGCTAAAAGCAGAGATATCCTGTCCTTGCTGACTGAGTAAGCTTACAATTTTGGTGGATTACTTTTCCAAGCTCTTCTCTTGTCCTCCTGATAACATCCACCAACATAGACTTCACCTCATCCAAGCCATCTATGACTGAGACTAGGGCAGTACATATGCCAGTCTCAGATGGCCTTTGTGGTATCCTGCTTCTCTGAGTGTGTTTCCCCTCTGGGAGGTGGTATGTTCCTCATGCAAAGACACTTCCATTTGGTCTCCTCATCCCTGCAGGACTGATCCTGGGACTGGCCACTTAGTACACATTTGTGGGATGGGACAGAATGAAACAGGAAACCCAGTGCTAGGTGGTTTTTCTCTGGGCAGCACAGCAAGCCACCGACAGCCCCAGGGGTCACCAGAGAAGTAAATGTAGCTTCTTGCTTTTGTCTTCTTTGCAAGTTTGCTATTAATAAGGCAAGCTTCCATGTCCTGAAAACGTGCCTACAGGTTGCCAGTGGAAGCAGGCTTTTGATTCAAAAATTCATCTGAGACCATAAGGATTTCCCCTAGAGGGAGACTCAGTTCTTTGTTTATGCATATGTAGAACCTGGGGGCCCTCCTCCTACTGCACCAACACTAATGGGACAGCTACCCCAGGCTAGGCACTGAAGGTATTTCTTGGCCTTGAAGCCACAGACAAGGCAAGGCAAGGCAACAAAAAATACACTGCCACAGTGTTCCTGGGCCCTTAGCCAGCTCTGTGAACTCCTGAGCACATCGATGTGTCTTCCACTACCATCTTGCAGTGACTTCCCTTATCACCATCTTCTGAGTCCCTGGCAAGCATTTCTTTTCTTTAGGACCCTGTGTTCACTGATTTGAGATGAGGGTGGGAGGGTGGAAGGGTGTGTGTGGATGATAGTAAGTCCAGAAAAGACCCCATCCCACAGTGCAAAAATGTCCTGTGATCTATTAAGTACCCATGGCGGATTCATGTCAATGTATGGCAAAACCAACACAATAAAGTAAGGAAAATTAAAAAAAAGACTCAGTCCTACCAGCACCTGTCTGCTCCTTGAGCAAGGGAAGTCAAGCCCCTTCCCAGGGTGCACCTGGCAGGCCTGCCGCTATCCATGGTGCTAATGGCTGTGGCTGCCAGACTTCCCTTGGCAGGAAGGCATCATGTTTCAGAAAGCCAAGAATTTATTCATGTTCCCAGACTTTGATGTGAAGCCATAGCTGTGTGTGGAAACATTAGATGCTCCACACATGCCCTCTCTCACCAGGCCTCACCCCTGCATAGGAGACTTCCCCTCTGACAAGCAGAAGGATTGGGTAGCTAAAAGGAATTGTGTTTTTTGTTATTGTTGTTGCTCTCTCTGGTTCCCTTCTTCCGTTTTCTTGGCTATTCACTGTGTTCCATGATCATACACACACCAGCAGCCATAGCTGTAAATGAAGAAATCACTAACCCTCTCCAACAGTCACCTTTTCTCTCTGTCAAGAGAGAGAGAAATCAAGCACAAGATTAAAAATGTAGCTCTGACAAACCAAAAAGGCTTCTTCCAAACTCAAATAGTTTTGAGTTTGCACTTTTCTTGCACTTTTGAGTGTGTGGAAGGAGCACACAGTGCTGGTAAGTTCAGTCAAGGAGGGCTGCAGAGCTGCAAGAAGATGGTTATCTTGTGGGCCTGATTGAGAATCATCAGGAACTGGAAACACCCACCCCATTCTCATCCTCCAGCCAAACAGTGCAGCCTCAAAGTGTCATCCCCCAGTGACAAAGAGTCACTCCTGGGGACAAGACAGCAGTTCTCAAAGGGTTTTCCATGAGCTCATTCATGAAAGCAAAAAAGAATAGTATTCTTATGTAAAATTAGTTGGGAAAACTCTGAATGGAAAAATTTGCATGTGTATGTTTGTTTAGCTGATGCACTTTTCAGAATTTTCACCAGGCCAATATTCATTATGCTACTTTCCCCTGACCAGCTTTGATGCACTCACTGGAGCATAGATTCTGGAAAATTTTTTCTTGGGTTTCAATCTTGGCTCTGCCATTGAATAGCTGTGTTGTCTTCAGCAAGTTCCTTAACCTCTCTGTGCCACTGTCTCCTCAGCTGTGAAATGGATATAGTAATACCTACCTCAGAGGATTGTTGAGAAAGTTAAATGAGCTAATATATGGAGAGTACTTAGAAAAGTGCTTGCAATGTAGTAAGCCTTAGAAAACTGTTGCCTACCCCGATTATTACCAGGGCACTGATATTTGTGAAACTTATCTGGGAAATGCTAGGCAAAGGCATTGTCTATGGAAGGTTCCCACAGAAGTGGTACACAATCTTTTGCAAAAGCTGTTTCATTTTCTCTAGCTGGAGTGTCCTAGCTCAAACTTATGATGAATTCCTTTGAGCCTTTGAAACAATTCAAGAGTTTCTTCCTCAGATAAGCCTTCTGTGAATCTATTCAGAAAACTAGTCACTCTCTAAAATCTTAAAGCAATATTGTGGGCTGGAGTTGCCTTTGATCAGAGAATTTGCCACAGTAAATTGCAATGATTATGTGTCTTTCTCCCACAATGACTATGACTCCTCAAGGGCAAGAACTATATTCCATTTATCTCCATGGTCCCAGCACATAGCACAATGCCTGGGACACACTCGGTGTTCATCATGGCTTAATTAATTAATCATGAATGCTTGCATGTTGCCTGGAAACAATGACACATGAAGTCTTCCACTGCTTACTAGCACGATGACATGAAAAGCATGACTGTCTCATGCCTCCTCCAGTTATCAGCTGTGTGATCTTGAGCAAGTCACTTCCCTTCCCTAAACCCAATCCTTATCTTAAAAAATTAGCAATACTCCTTACCTCTTAGGATTTGAGGATTAGAAGTAAATTTCAACCCTGCCCATTCCCTCACACACCCCCACGTGCACACCTGTATCTCCAAGCTCTTAGCTCCACCCCACTCCAACCCTCCAGGCTTTACACACCTCTCTTCATCCCCTTAACCCCCAAATCGTACTTAGTCCTTATGCTACAATGAGTCCTTCTCTGAGAATTGAGCACAGCTACACCTTGCTAAAGTCCTCTTAAAATGCATATACCCTAGGGGAGGGTAATCTACTGAGTCCCTAACACTTCAGTCTGAACTGCTTTGGTAGAGGCCTTCTGAGGCATAGACGACAATTGTGCAGTCTGGGATCTGGGTACCAGGGATCGGTAAAGGCTGACCAGGGAAAGGCAGCCTGCAAAGTGGAAAGAGAGGATCTTGGTTCCAGAGCCAAGTTCAGATCCTAGCCTCCTACTGCTGGGCAGCACCCCTCTGAACCTGGGCTACCTCACCTATCAAATTGGTGTCTTAACACCTCACAGAGTGCTGCAGCGAGCAAATGAGATTGTGTATTCAAAATACCTGGCACTTCTTGAACACTCAGGCATTTTAGGTCCCTCTCTCCTGCCTTCTCACAGTGAGAGAAATGACATGAAGAGGGAAACGGATAGAGGTAGGAATAAGGCTTGGGCTGAAAATGGCTGTCATGCTGGGAGCTTAATTTTTTATTTTTCATTGGACAGTAGCCAATTAATAATGTTGTGATTTTTTTCAGATGAACAGCAGGGGACTCAGCCATACATGTACCTGTATCCATTGGAAGTTTAATTTTAATCAGGGCTGGCCTGGTGGTCTGGGGCAGGGGTCAAGGTGTAGGTATGGGGTGAGGGCCTCTCTCAGTTGTTGATCATCAGCCTCCCCTCTCCAGAGAAGGGAGAGAAAGTGGGTAGCCTGCCTCTCGCCCTTTCTCCCCTTTTGATTCTCCACCTGGAGACACTCTGCTTTGGCCTTATCAGCCACAGGTTGACAAAGCTACTCTACATGCAAAAGGGTGAGCCAGCTGGCCAAGTGCAGGCCATGTTGGTACAAAAATCAGAAGTGTCTGCAGGAAACACAGGTGGCCACAGCCTCTGTCTCCAAGAGGAACAGTGAGGGAGCTTCAGGGCTGGGTGCTGCCATGACTCCACAGACGTGTGGGGATTGTGAGTAGGCCTGGGCCTGGGGCTACCAGCACCAGAGCCAGGGAAAGCCAGCACTCAGGTTGTAGGGGCTGAGTTTGGCACAGGAGCCATTCCCTTTGACTGTGTCCTACCCCAGTGTCCATGAACCTGTTCCACCAGCATCTCTGTAGGGCAGGCATCTAGTAGGGTGGTGAAGTCTGCCCTCCAATCAGGGAGCATTTGCGGAGCTCTGAACTTGGATGGAGGAAAAACACACCTTTATCATCACTTTAATTGAAATTTAGCATTTCGTTCCATGAGGAAAGCAAGCTAGGAATCACAAGCAGTGTTAGCCATCCTTGTCACCAAGAAGAGTCACGTGTATTCTTGTGGCATAGGACAGCGATCACAGATGTATGATGCAGTCACATGACGTGTAGACCCTCCTTAGTCTAGTTAATAGAATGCATTTATAGGAAAGCACATGCAATACCATGTCATAAATTTGTGCTGTAAAATATTTTGATAATTATTTTAGTGACTTCCTTTGTAAACTTGTGCATTTTATTTTATGCATACAAAAGAATATTTCTGAGGAGACGTTCATGACCTCATCAGGCTGCAACAGAGTTTGTTGGTACAAAAAGGTCAGGAACTTGTGCTCTGGAGTCAGGAGTTTCTGATCCTGGCCATCATTACAGCAGAAAGTGAAGAGGAACTAAAGAGCCTCTTGATGAAAGCGAAAGAGGAGAGTGAAAAAGCAGCTTAAAACTCAACAGTCAAAAAAAGAAGGTCATGGCATCCGGTCCCATCAGTTCATGGTAAATAGATGAGGAAACAATGGAAACAGGGACAGAGTTTATTTTCTTGGGCTCCAAAATCACTGCAAATGATGGCTGCTTCCATGAAATTAAGAGATGCTTGCTCCTTGGAAGAAAAGCTATGACAAATCTAGACAGCATATTAATCAGCAGAGACATTACTTTATCAACAAAGGTCCATATAGTCAAAGCTATAGTTTTTCCAGTAGTCATGTATGGATGTGAGAGTTGAACCATAAAGAAGGTTGAGGGCTGAAGAATTGATGTTTTTGAATTGTGGTGTTGAAGAAGACTCTTGAGAGTCCCTTGGACTGCAAGGAGATCAAACCAATCCTAAAGAAAATCAATCCTGAATATTCATTAAAAGGACTGATGCTGAAGCTGAAGCTCCAATACTTTGGTCACCTGATGCAAAGAGCTGACTCACTAGAAAAAAGACCCTAATGCTGGGAAAGATTGAAAGCAGGAGAAGGAGACAACAGAGGATGAGATGGTTGGATGGCATCACCGACCCAATGGACATGAGTTAGAACAAGCTCCAGGATATGGTGAAGGACAGGGAAGCCTGGTGTGCTGCAGTTCATAGGGCCACAAAGAGTTGGACATGACTGAGCAACTGAACAATAAAAACAATGACATGTGATGCTTAGAGGGCTAAATATAATCAAAGTCTTAGCACACTGACAGCTATACTGTGAGTGCCCTGATAGCAAAATGATTCTATCACCCTGATTCATCTTCCCCTATCTGGGCACAGGGAACTTACCCAGCCCATCTATACCATGTAGAATTCCACCAGAGAAACAGGATCAACAAGACATATAAATTAAGGGAATTGTTGCAAGGAACTGGCTTATACAACTGTGGGCAATTATATAAGTTTTAAATCTGAAGTCTACAAGGCAGGCAATCTGGAAGGGCAGGCTGGAACCCTCTAGCACAAGCTGAAGTTCCTGTCTATCCACAGGTGGAACCTCTCCTCAGAGAAGCCTTGGCTCTGTTCTTAAGGTCTTTTGACTGATTGAATCAGGCTCACCCAGAGATGATCTCCTCTATTTAAAATCGATTGATTATAGACATTAATTACATCTTCAAAAAGAAAAAAACAAGAACAAACTAACAAAAAAGTCTTCACAGCAACACCTAGATTAGTGTTTGATGGAATAATTGGGGCATACAGCAAGCCAAGTTGTTACATAGACTGACCACACACCACACAAGGAAAGCACAGGGAGGTGCCAGAGTTTCACCTGGAGGGAGCGGGTAACTGCGGACTAGTGCTCCATGAGCTGGCTACATCGCTCCTTCAGAGCCTGACCCAGGCGCTGCCCCTCACCTCTCTGTGTGGGACATCTAGACCCCTCCATGTTCCCAAGGGAAAAGACAGCGAGGTCTGAACAGCTCAATGCAGTATTTATAGGATACAAAGTTGGTGCAGGCCTCACCGGGAGACCAAGGGGAGTAAGTCATCACCGGAGGGCCCCCTCCTGGTGAGGCGACAGATTACTCAGGGGCAAGGGCCCCTCAGAAGTATACAGCAGGTACAAGTCTTCACTCAGAGAGACAAGAGCCTCTTTAGGATGGAGTTTGGGGAGGAGTCTGCTGGGTTGGTTTAGCCCACTCAAGACCAGAATCTTGACTCTTAATTGCCAGGCAGACCTTCCCCTCAGCCCCTTAGCTAGGGACTTTATGAAGAAGCTAAGCGTGTTTTAAGCATCACTGCTGAGAATCCTGGACTAGCGCCTCACTGGGCCCATTTCTGCTTCAGCCCCTCTTCAGGGAAGAGAAGCAGGAAGCCCTGAGTCTCTTCCTGATTGTGGACTGGCGGCAGATGCCAGCGGGCCACAGCCGCTGCCTCTCTACCTGAGGACAGTGCCTACCAACATTCCGACTGCTGTCCCCATGGTCCCGTGTTTTAAGCAAGGGTCACTTTCTGCTTAAGTTGGGAAGGTGCACAGGCCTGGGACTCTTTCTGCATGGCTGCCCCCTGGTGGCAGACGGTGGTTATATATCCCTTCTTGCCCAAGTGTGTATAGGTTAAGCTTCAGCAGCAGCAAGGGTTGCTTTTGTCTGGGGATGCCAAGGAAGATTTACAAGATAAAAGGGGACATCTAATCTGGGCCTCAGAAAACCAGAAGCAAAGGTGTGGGAGCATTAAGGAGCGGGGCTCTTGAACCCTGCAGCCTGGTAAAAAATAAAGTAGGAATGAGGAGCATGAGAGAGACTGTAGACAGTGCTGGAAGTGGGAACCAGCTTTTGCCAAATCCTGGGTCAATCCGGGCCCTCATTAACATGGAAACTGGAGAGTCAGGTCCTTTAAAGGCAGTGAAAACCTTTGTTCTAAAGAATCCTACTGGGTCCTTGTTTGTATGACTCATAAAGTGGCCTTGGGCAGGAAGAAACCCAGCTCACCAATAACAGAAGGGCTCCTGGGACCACAAGGGAACTGGGCAGGGAAGCATGAGCCACATCAAGCACAGGTCTATTCCCAGTAACGAGACCTCCAACCCAGGAACATTACCACCATCAGAGGGTTTAAACTCCACCTTTCTGCAAAATTGTAACAGAGTTTAAACATGCAAAGGGGAGCAGGTAAGGAGGGCAAAATGTATGTACACAGCCCTTTGGGGACACCAGTCACATCACCTATTTTCTCATGTAGTCCTTGTAACATCTCCTCCAGAAACATACTATCAGCCCCATTTTACAGCTGGGACACCTAAAGCTCAGAAGTTAAGCTATTTCCTCAAGATCACGCTGCAGTTAAGTAGCCCAAGTGGTATCTGAACTCAGCCTTCACATTGTTTTGCTGCCTTCCACCAGGGTTTGGACATTCAAAAGCAAATTTGTAATGACTATCACAGTCTGTCCTCACAAGCCCCCTGGAAGATGGGGAGCCTTGTCATCAAGACTATGACTGTAGGTATCGTGATCCCCATTTGACAAGTAAGACTGGGGCCTGGAAAAGAGTCAGATCCCAGCACAGCCATCACCAGCTGGACAAGACCCTGTGAGACTCGGTTTCATGGTCTGGACCCTGGACTGACAGCACTGGGGCAGACACCCCAAGCCCACACCATCTCAGCGCACACAAACCACCTTCTCAGCCACCACCAAGTGCATTTCTGTGCCTGAGGTGCAGCATGGGCTGACCGGGGGCCAGAAATCTGCACTCTGATTCTTTGCCCAGGAGGCAGGATGAACTCTGCCACTAGACTCACTGGAGCTGCCAATCCAGTGGTCGGGGGGAGTTGGATGTAAGCACTCCTTTGACGGGGGCAACTCCAAGATGCCTGTTGCTTGCTTCTCCCACCCCCATTCTGCCTCCTCTCATCCCTCTGTGTCTCCTGGCCTCACCTGCCCCCTAAATGAACCCTTGTTCATTCATTTCTGTCTCTGGCTCTGCTTCCTGGCAGTGGAAGGGAACTACATGAGCTCATGCATGTACATCCACAGCTTGCTGTTTTGTGGGTGATTGTAAGTGTGTGTGTGTGTGTGTGTGTGTGTGTGTGTGTGTGCATGCTAAGTTGTTTCAATCTTGTCTGACTCTTTTGCAACCCCATAGACTGTAGCCTGCCTGGCTCCTCTGTCCAGGATTCTCTAGGCAAGAATACTGGAGTGGGTTGTCATGCCCTTCTCCAGGAGATCCTCCTGACCTAGGGATTGAACCCTTTTAAATTTATAATACTTCTGGGTTGGGAATTTGCATCTCCTCTGTTCTCTGATCCCCCAAGAGTGTTGCGGGTCCCTACCTTCCGCCTGCCTCTCTTTGAGCCCCCAGAACACCTCAGGCTCTCAGCTTCTCTTCTTCTGATGGACAGAAGTGGACCTCTGCAACCTCACCCAGCTCCCTAGACTGTCATTTGGCCCCTGTGCCAAAGTGGGGTTGAGGGCAGGAGAAATCGCTGACCCTGGCTTCTGGCTCTCGGCCCCCTGCTCCTGCCCTCTGACACCTGGAAAAACCAGAGGTGAGTACTTCCAAGGCCCCATATCCCTCTTTCCACAGTCTAAAAGCCAGAAAGACTGATGACGCTGGCCACACGGCTGCCTTACTTTCCTTTCCTTTCCTCAACTGCCTGCTTCCCTTTAACATCCCTACTTCTACCCCAGACAGCCAATCACTACCCCACCCCCAAGGAACATCCACAGTCTGGGGTCCCTGCCTCTGCCCTTCCAAGAAAAGATAAGCTTTCACAAATAAAATAAATTTGCAATTTCTTAAAGAGTCTAGAGACAGCAGGGTGTGGGCCACAAATGTGGGCTTTCAGGCATTGGCAGCAGGACAAACAGGGTCTCATTCAAACACAGAAGGGATAGTTTTCTGCCCAGGGTCAGGACTCTTTGGGGTGGGCAAGTCTGACTCACAGTGGAGAGGCCACACCTGTGCTCTCAAAGGGGCCCAGACCACCCCTCTCCTCCATCCTTTAACCTAAAATTCGAATCCAGGCTACTCTGACCCCCGTCCCCCAAAAAACCATCAGATTTTCATAAGAGTTAGGCCTCAAAATAGAAATAGGGGCAGGATGGAAGAAAAAAAGCAGGCTTCTCTGCCTATCCTCCTCCCTACTTTAGCCCTGGGGTTGGGGAGAAGCCACAGAGACAGGGACCCCTCTCTGCCTCTCCTGGCTCTTGCTCCATGAACTGGGCTGGAGCCTGTCCACTGGGCCCATCAGGGCTCCCCATGTGTCCTCCCCTGGCCAGCAGGCCCCTGGCAGCTCTGGTCAGAGAGCCCAGCTGGCCGCAGCCAGCCCCCTGCCCACCCTGGGCCCTGCTCAGAGGACAAGCCTGAACTGATTCTGTCAGGAAAGGTTAGACTTGTCTCCTAGGCTGGCTGGATTCGGGGGGACAAGACAAATGCATTCAGACAGCCCGGATCCAGAGCGCTATCTGTCAAACATGCTGGCCACCTCTCCGGCAGTGCTCTCCCTGGAAAGATCATGCGGGCTCCATCCATCCTATCTTGAGAAGGCTGGCATCCTGGCCTGAGGCTTCAGAAAGGAGACAGAGGAAGCAGGTGCCTGCAAGCAGAGGGCCCTTGGGGGAGAGGTGCTACATCCAGACCCTTGTGGAGAGGCCCAGACAGCACCTTCTGCCCCAGGTGGAGACTGATCAGGCACCTGATTCTGAAATGATTACAACACAAGCCACAGCCTGGCTTTGGGAGGAGGGCTGAGGACTCTGGGAACACACACCCTGCGCTGTGAGGGCTCTCGCTTGCTTCCTGCAGAGGCTCCCAACCTCCACACCTCCTGCGCAGACTAGCTGGTGTGGCAGTGGGTAGCAGGCACACTAGGTGGAGTAAGCAGGAGTGAAACCCACAAGCCTCTGAGCCCCTCCCCAGGGTGAGCTTGCAGAGGCCATTCCGCAAAGCTGAGCCCCTCACCAGCTCTCAGCCTGTCAGCTTCCCTGTGAGTGGTTATTTCATCACCCCAGCCTTTCCCCACCTTCCTCTGATAAATACAAGAACCAGAAACTTCACCAAAGTGATGAAATCCCACTAGAAGAATTTCCATGCATTGAGCCATCTTGGGGGCACAAAAAGTCTAACGATCACCTATGCATCAGGCAAAGCAGACTTCTAATTAGCTTAGCTGACTAGTCATTGTTCAGTCACCCAGTTGTGTCTGACTCTTTGCGATCCCATGGGCTGCAGCATACCAGGCTTCCCTGTCCATCACCTACTCACGGAACTTGCTCAAACTCATGTCCACTGAGTTGGGGATGTCATCCAACCATCTTGTCCTCTGTCATCCCCTTCTCCTCCCGCCTTCAATCTTTCCCAGCATCAGGGTCTCTTCCAGTGAGTTAGTTCTTTGCATGAGGTGGCCAAAGTATTGGAGTTTCAGCTTCAACATCAGTCCTTCCAACGAACACCCAGGACTGATCTCCTTTAGGATGGACTGGTTGGCTCTCCTTGCAGTCAAAGGGACTCTCAAGAGTCTTCTCCAACACCACAGTTCAAAAGCATCATTTCTTTGAGCTCAGCCTTCTTTATGGTCCAACTCTCACATCCATATATGACTACTGGAAAAACCATAGCTTTGACTAGATGGACCTTTGTTGGCAAAGCAATGTCTCTGCTTTGTAATATGCTGTCTAGGTTGATCACAGCTTTGCTTCCAAGGAGCAAATGTCTTTTAATTTCATGGCTATGGTCGCCATCTGCAGTGATTTTGGAGCCCAAAAAAAAATAAAATCTGTCACTGTTTCCATTGTTTCCCCATCTATTTGCCATGACTAGAGGCTACAACCATGAACGTGGTAACCACAGGGTCCAAATAATAGATGAGTCCCTTTGAACTGAATGTTTGTGCCCCCCTCCCACCCAAAATTCATGTGTTGGAACTCTACCCCACACTGCGATGGTGTGAGGATGTGGGGACTTGGGAAAGTGGTTGGGGTGAGGTAAGGTCATGAGGGTGGAGCCTTGGTGCCCTTATAAGAGTCATGGGAGAGCTTGCTTCCTGTCTCCACTCTGCCATGTGAGGATACAAGAAGTTAGCCATCTGCAACCCAGAAGAGCTTTCACCAAACATCGGATACACCAGTTCCATGATCTTGGACTTGCCAGCTTCTAGAAATGTAAAAATTACCTTCTGTTGTTTATAACCACTCAGTTTATAGTATTTTGTTATTACAGCCCAAGCTAAGACAACAGACTAGAGAATAAATCTTAGGCTACTATTAGAGTCACTCCTGTCCATGATTCCTGGCCTGGTCTGGCCTCTGATTAGACATGTGACTTTGGGCAGCTGCCAGGGCCTATCTGAGACTCATCAATGAGCCATTCATTTCCATTGCCCAAAAGACGATTTGAGAGTGGTTGTAGCCAACTTTCCTAACACTACCTCCTAGCTGCTCTTTTAATGACTACCTGTTCTGTGCCTGATACTTTTCTACATTTTTGGAATACAGTGAACTAAGCAGGCAACATTTCCTGTCCTCAGAAGGCTCCCACTGGGGTGGGTGGATGTGCCCTAAACTACTCCTTCCTCTTTATAAGGCATTCACAAAGACCAAAACTCCTCCAAACTTACCACTGAAGGTCACCTCTTAGTGTGACAAGCCTCCATGTCCTGCACGGAGTAGGCCTGCCCTCTGCTGACTCATGAAAGAGCCAGAGCAACAGGAAGGGGCACAAGATGGGTGCAGATGGCTGGCCCACCACCAGGTTGGTGGCAGGGCACACCAGTTAGACCACTGAGCTCAGTGTTCAGGGCCCACACCTGCCCATCAGCCTGTAGGCACTAGAGGGCCTTGGGGCCTTCTTTGAGTTCTTTTAAAAAGTACTTTCTTCAGATATACAATCTCCAAGGTTGACCCTGCCAGCAGCTCAGTTGTTTCCCTTGATGATCACTTTGACATCAGCAACCCCCACCCACCATGAGGCCTTAGTGCAGCTTCTCCCACGAAAACTGGCCAAAGAGTACACACAGGCCCTTCTCCTAAACCCTGCCCCCATGACACAGGACAGTAATGCTAGGAGCTTCCAGCAAGAACTGGGAAAGAACTGGAAGACAATAAAGGGAAATTAAGGAGCCCAGAGCCCTAAGGGTCCTGCTACAGAAAAATGGCTTTATTCCTGCTAACTTCTTCTTTTTAAAACAGTTACTACAAAATATTAGCTATATTACAAGTGTTGTACATTATATCCTGGTAGCCTATCTTACACCCAACAGCTTATATCTCTTAATTCCCTACCCCTATATCACCATTCCACTACCCGCTAGTAACCACTAATTTGTTCTCTGTATCTGTAAGTCTGCTTCTTTTTTGTTACATTCACTAGTTTATGTTTCTTTTAGAGTCCACATGTAAGTGATAGCATATAGTTTTTGTCTTTATCTGTCTGACGTTTCACTTAGCATAATGCCCTTCAAATCCATCCATGTTGCTGCAAATGGCAAGATTTCATTCTTTTTTATGGCTTAGTAATATTCCACTGTATACATGTACCACATTTTCTTTATCCAGTCATCTCTTGGTGGACACTTAGGTTGACTTCCATATCTTCCCTGCCTCCTGGGCAATGGCTGAGTCACTATACCAAGACTATCTGTGCTATCTCAAGTCCAGATTGAAGATAAGAAAGCCAGCCCCTCTCTCATTCTCCATATATGGCTCACTGGTGGGGACCCTGTGGGGGTAACTCCCTTACAGAAGCCTCAGCCTCTAGCAACAGGTTGACAGCCTCCCTGCTGGACCACAATAGGGAGACAGCAGCTTAGCGCAACACAACCCCACACTCGATCAGGAGGAATCCACGCAGCAGCCACAGGAGCCAGGGCTGTGGGGGTGCGGCGAGGGGGCTGTCTCCCTGCCGTGGAGGAGGGCAGCAGAGAAGGTGAGCAAGATAAACCACATGGTTCAAAGTCGGCCACAGACTGAAATAGAAGACTGGCCTAAAACTGCTCCACGGAGTCCCCCACCTACATTGCCCAGAGAGTTCTGCTCTTCCTAAGCCCCTGAAGGGTGTTTTCGTAGCTGTTTCCCTATGAACCAAATATGTATGCAGTGTTTCCTAATAAAATGCAAAGGCTGTGAGGCACTCCAGCCCCTCATTTGGCTCTGAGGTGTAATTAATACATAAATTAAGCTCCTACAGACTCACAAATGCCCAGAAAAAAAAAAGAAAAATATAATTAGCTTGCTCGTATGACTCAATCTGTCAGCTCTGAGCTAACTCCACATAACAGATCCTGAGGGCTTCGATCCAGCACTGCTCCTGCCCTGCTCTGGGAAGGCGGGGTTTTTATGGCACCTGTAGGGAGCCAGGGGCTCTGGGCATGGGCATCCCAGCCAGCAGAGGGCTATGGGTGCAGGCGCTGCAGTCTGGGAGCCAGGGCAACCAGGTAGCATCCAGGGACCTGCAGAGGTGGCCCCAGGAGATGGCGAGGGGTGGAGAGGGCATCCCCGGGGAGCCATTCTATGCACTGTCCAATTGTGCCCTTCTCTGGGCAGAACTTGTAGCAGGGGCAAGGGGAACAGAGAATTGTACTGAATCGAAGACTCATCTGTCATCTCTGTCACATACCATCTACAAGAAGAGAAAGACTGGAAAGGGAAACAAACTGGAGAGGAGAAAGGAGCTAGACCATAGTAGAGTTGATAAACACACACATGGTTGTGTGGTATCCAGGGCTTTAGCATAAAGGGTGTCACTGGATAGTCGGCACTCTGGGAAGAGGACAAACAAATATGCTTTTTTTCCCTTCCACACATTATTTATATTACAAAATCAATATCTGTTTGTTTAAAAAACATTTCAATAAGAAGATGAAGTAAAAAGTACCCCTAAACATTTCTCCCCTGACTCTCAATCCCCAGGGGATTATGTCATTAATAATTTATCCTGTTATTGTGTATTCTTTCTCAGTGCATTAATATTTGGAGCAATAATTACTAAAAGGGAGATGTTGCCGTGCATGTGGTTTGGCAACTTATGGGCTAGTCACAGTTGTGCTTGTGCTCAGTCGCTGAGTCGTGTCTGGCTCTTTGCAGCCCCATGGACTGCAGACTGCCAGGCTTCTCTACCCATGGAATTTTCTGGGCACAAATACCAGAGTGGGTTTCCATTTCCTCCTCTAGAGGATCTTCCCAACCCAAGATCGAATCCTCATCTCTTGCGTCTCCTGCACGGGCAGATGAATTCTTTACCACTAGTGCCATCTGGAAAGCAGATTCACAATCACCTGAACCATATTGTGTCCACACAGCTCCATCTTACTGTTTTTAGTGAATGCACAGCTGCCAGCATATGAAATAATTTATATTTTTTTTATTTATGTTTACCACTTCATTTATGTAGTCTTCTATTAATGGGTTTTGGCTTATTTCTAAAGGTAAACTTTTTGACTTATAATGCTGTGGAGATATTTGGCGATGGTATTGTTTTTCTTAAATATTTTTTTTTCATAAACACACTTTTTGTTTGAGGCAAAGAAAAGTTTAGCTGAAAGGATTACAGTTCCAAGCAATCAAGGCCCAGCTGTTAGAGGCACTATTCTGATTTTGTAAATTCAATTTCAGTTCAGTTCAGTCACTCAGTCGTGCCTGACTCTTTGTGACCCCGTGGACAGCAGCATGCCAGGCCTCCCTGTCCATCACCAACTCCCGGAGTTTACTCAAACTCATATCCATTGAGTCGGTGATGCCATCCAACCATCTCATCCTCTGTCTTCCCCTTCTCCTCCCACCTTCCATCTTTCCCAGAATCAGGGTCTTTACCAGTGAGTCAGCTCTTTGCATCAGGGACCAAAGATTGGAGTTTCAGCTTCCACATCAGTCCTTCCAATGAACACCCAGGACTGATCAAGGATGGACTGGTTGGATCTCCTTGCAGTCCAAGGGACTCTCCAGAGTTTTCTCCAACACCACAGTTCAAAAGCATGAATTCTTCAGCGCTCTGCTTTCTTTAGAGTTCAACTCTCACATCCATACATGGCTACTGGAAAAACCATAGCCTTGACGAGGCAAACTTTTGTTGGCAAAGTAATGTCTCTGCTTTTTAATGTGCTGTCTAGGTTGGTCATAACTTTCCTCCCAAAGAGTAAGTGTCTTTTAATTTCATGGCTGCAGTCACCATCTACAGTGATTTTGGAGCCCAGAAAAATAAAGTCAGCCATGGTATCCTCTGTTTCTCCATCTATTTACCATGCAGTGATGAGATCGGATGCCATGATCTTAGTTTTCTGAATGTTGAGTTTTAAGCCAACTTTTTCACTTTCCTCTTTCACTTTCTTCAAGAGGCTCTTTAGTTCTTCTCCACTTTCTGCCATAGGGTGGTGTTATCTGCATATCTGAGGTTATTGATATTTCTCCCGGCAATCTTGATTCCAGCTTGTGCTTCCTCCAGCCTAGCATTTCTCATGATGTACTCTGCATATAAGTTAAATAAGCAGGGTGACAATATACAGCCTTGACATACTCCTTTTCCTATTTGGAACCAGTTTGTCTCTCCTGTCCAGTTCTAACTGTAGCTTCTTGACCTGCATACAAATTTCTCAAGAGGCAGGTCAGGTGGTCTGGTATTCCCATCTCTTTCAGAATTTTCCACAGTTTATTGTGATCCCACACAGTCAAAGGCTTTGGGATAGTCAATAAAGCAGGAATAGATGTTTTTCTGGAACTCTCTTGCTTTTTCAATGATCCAGCAGATGTTGGCAATTTGATCTCTGGTTCCTCTGCCTTTTCTAAAACCAGCTTGAACATCTGGAAGTTCACAACTCATGAATTGCTGAAGCCTGACTTAGAGAATTTTGAGCATTACTTTGCAAGCATGTGAGAAGACTGCAATTGTGTGCTAGTTTGAGCATTCTTTGACATTGCCTGTCTTTGGGATTGGGAATGAAAACTGACCTTTTCCAGTCCTGTGGCCACTGCTGAGTTTTCCAAATTTGCTGGCCTATTGAGTGCAACACTTTCACAGCAATGCAACCCAAATACTCTTTTCTAAATTAGTATTTGGGTTGTGTGTTCCTCAACTGGACAAGAAGGGCAAAGGAAAACTGAAGAGACTTCTAATCTACTGATTCTGCTCTTTGGACCCAGCACCCAGCTGGCTGAGCCCTCTTTGGTTTGTCTGGAAGTCGCTGACCCACCAATGAAGGACACGGGCCAAATTACGCTACACCCAAGAAGAGTGAGGTGGGAGACAGCATGTCACCTGGGCAAGGGCAGGCGCCCACAGCTTCAAAACTCCTTGTGAAAGGGATAATCCCTGTGGGAGGCACAGCTCACCAAGGCAAAGGCCCTCCAGTCCCTGTTGTAGCTGAGCAAGGTAGTCATATCCTCCTTGTTCTGCTCAAAGTCAAAGATCTGGAAGTTCTCAGCAATGCATTCAAGTGTCACTGACTTGGGGATCACGATCAAGTTCCTCTGCATGGGGAATCAGATCAGCCCCTGGGAAGTGGCTTTGATCCTGGGATCCTCCAGTATGGAAGGGTCTTCGGGCTTGGCCCACAGGCCTATTGGGAGAGCCAAGGGGACTGTAGACAGTCACCCAATGCCTTTGGAGTTGCAATACTGGATTAACTTCTCCTGAGTGAGGTATGGGTGGCACTTGATCTGGTTAACCACTGGCTTATATTTTAAGCCATGTTTGTTTAAGATCTTCTCCATTTGGAGATGGTCAAAGTTAGAGACTCCAATAGCTTTCACCAGCCCTTCGTCCACCAGCTCTTCCATGGCTGTCCAGCTATCCACGAAATCTTTCTCACTCGGAATCACGTTGCAGTCCTTATCCAATGGGAAGAGTCTTTCCCATGCTTGAAGCCTGTGGGCCAGTGGATGAGGTAGAGGTCCAGGTAGTCCAGCTTCAGCTTCTGGCAGGCACCTTTCACCAGGTCCTTGTTGTGAAATATGCACCACAGCTTGCTGATGATGAAGAAGTCCTCGTGCTTCATGACCTTCTCCTGGACCTTTGCCTGGAGGGCCAACCCCACCTTGTTCTCATTCTGGTATATGTGGGCATAGTCAATGTGATGGTACCCAAAGTCAATCGCCACCTTCACAGCCTCCATCACTTTGTCTGGAGGGGACTTCCAGGTGCCCAGCCCCAAGATGGGCATCTTTGTGCCAGTGTAGAGCATGATGTGGTTGGCCATGACTGCTGAGCTCCACTGACTGGGATCAGAGGACCATTGTACATATTTTTTAATAATTTTATTTGTTTTGCTGTTGTTATTTAGGTGCTCAGTCATGTCTGATTCTTTGTGACCCCATGGACTGCAGCATACCAGGCTTCCATGTCCTTCACCATCTCCAGAGCTTGCTCAAACTCATTTCCATTGAATTGGTAATGTCATCCAACCATCTTGTCCTCTGTCATCCCCTTCTCCTCCTGCCTTCAATCTTTCCTAGCATCAGGGTCTTTTCTAATGAGTCAGTTCTTTGAATCAGGTGGCCAAAGTACTGGAGCTTCGGCTTCAAGATCAGTCCTTCCAATGAATATTCAGGGTTGATTTCCTTTAGGACTGAGTAGTTTGATCTCCTTGCTCATTTTGGCTGCTCTGTATCTTGGAAGCTGTGCAGGCTTTTCTCTAGTTGCAGTGAGTGGGGGCTGCTCTCTAGTTGCAGTGCACAGGCTTCTCACTGTGGTGGCGGCCCTTGCTGCAGAGCACAGGCTCTAGAACGCAGGCCCAATAGTTGTGGTGCAGGGGCTTAGTTGCTCTGTAGTTATGTGGGATCTTCCTGCTACAGGGATCAAACCCATGTTCTGGCACTGGCAGGTGGATTCCTTACTACTGAGTTATCAGGGAAGCCCCTTTCTTACGTATTTTTAAATACTTTAATTTTTAGAGCAGTTTTAGGTTCCCAGTAAAATTTAGAGAAAGGTACAGAGGTTTCTTGTGTGCCCCTGCCCCATATGTACACAGCTTCCCCCATTAGCAACATCCTCCACCAGAGTTGTGTGCTTCTCACCAATGATGAACCTACACCGACACATCATTATCATCTGAAGTGCATGGTTTACATGAAAATGCAGTCTTGGTATTGTACATCTTATGAGTTTGGACAAACAGACCTGTTATCCACCATCAGAGTAAAGACAGAGTATTTTCACTGCCCTAGAATTTCTCTGTGTTCAGCCTCTGTTTTTCTTATATTTAAAGATAGAAATAAAACAAGAGCTAGAAAGATCAAGTGACTTGCCTGGGGGTTATACAACTGGAAAGTGACAAATCCTACCTTGAATTCATCTCTTTTGACTCCATATCCAGTTTTGTTTTGTTTTTTCATCGAGCCGTGTGGATAGGGGAGCAGGAGACAGGACAAGCAGGAAGAAGAGAGAGGGCTGTCATGGAGGGGAAAAGGCAAGGGAATTTCCAGAAGAGGCAAGGAAAATCAAGAGGGGCTGAGGATGAAGTAATAAGAGGGGCAGTAAATAATTATCCTAAAAAACGGTTTAAAATATTTTAAAAGTGACATTTGTTAAAGCAGTTCCTTGCAATCTTTTATAAAATTATGAAACATTGGAACCATCTTAGTGTTGTCATCAAGGGAGATTTAGTCCATGATTGAAGACCCACTGGAGGGAGCCATGTACAAGATTACAATGGTCATCACAAAAATGACAGAGCAGCATGGTGAAGGGCTGGGGTGAGGTCTGCCCTGGGGCTTCCCAGGTGACACTAGTGGTACAGAACCTGCTTGCCAATGCAGGAGATGATGATAGACACAGATTCAATCCCAGGATTGGGAAGATCCCCTGGAGGAGGGCAGATCAACTCACTCCAGTATTCCTGCCTGGAGAATCCCATGGACAAAGGAGCCTGGTGGGCTACAGTCCATGAGGTTACAAAGAGTCAGATACAACTGAAGTGACTTAGCACACACACACACATGGTCAGCGTGGGGCCGGGGGATGAACAGAATACAAAATGGTATGTAACGAATTAAAACCCGTTAAAGATGTGCATGTGAACAAGAACAGATAAGATGGGGGAAATGAAATAAGTTGTTTTTGATCTTAGATAGGTATGGTCTTTGCTCCATCAGTTTCCTTTCCTGCTATGATAAGGCATCTTTACATACCCTCAGCCCTGTGAGGTCTGGTCCAGGAACTGTAACCACCTCCCCCAGCCCAGGATCATCTCTCTGCAATGTTTTCAGAGCCCAGACCAAGGACTGGGATGAGGGGAAGGGGAAAACTCTCCCATCTCTGAGGTCATCTTTGTCATGGGGGAAGCAGACATCTGAACTAGCTAGGCTGTCAGAGAACAGATCTAGGTAGCTAGGAGATGCCCCCCATGAATGGACCACCTCCCTCCAAACTCCTAGATGATGATGGCTCCCTTCACTGAGACAAGAACAAGGAAATCCAGTGACTGAAATATAAATCCTGAAATGATGGGGGCAGGCTAACCCCAAGCCAATTGTCTTAGAAAGAAAAGGTGACAGGAGAGCAGGGCAAGATTCTTCTAGAAGTATCCTGATATTTGCATGTCCTTATAGTACTTGTACTAATGTTCACTTAATGTTTATATCAACTCCCTTTTAAAAATGTTTTGGTTATACTGGGTATTCATTGCTATGCCCAGGCTTTCTCTAGTTGCGTTACATGAGGGCTCCTGTCTTGATGCAGTGCACAGGCTTTTCATTGCAGTGGCTTCTCTTCTTGCAGAGCACAGGCTCTAGGTAGGGCACATGGGCATTTGTAGCTGTGGCACAGGGGGTCTAGAGCATGGGTTCAGTAGTTGAGGCACATAGGCTTAGTTGCCCCACAACATGAGAAATCTTCCCAGACCAGGGAAGATTCTTAACCACTGGACCTCCAAGGAAGTCCTCAACTCCCTTTTAATTAAATACTTTCATCTGTTCAAAAAAACCTACTCTAAGTGGAAAACCATAAAACTATTACTAATAAATGAAAAAAACATTCTCCTATAATCTTCTCACTTACCTCCAGCGGCTTGGGCACCGTGCTTTGGGAATGCTCATGAACTGAGTACAGGGAGGAGCTTTGGAATTCAGCAGACTGGGGTTCACCATCAAGGAGCAGATGTTGACTTCTCCAGCCTCAGTTTCCACACCAGTAACAGAACACCATCTTCTAAAGAGTCAGTGAAGTCACAAGAAAATTCATGGCTCAAAATGGTAGCCATCCTGGACCTTCTCAGCAAGAAGTCAAAATAAGACAAAGTTCCTTCCCATTCCTGAACCCAGAGCTGTTTACATACAGAGAAAACTTTCCAAGATGAGTTTGTAGGGGTGGTAGTTGGTGATTCCCAGTCCAGGTCTAATGGGCCATCAGCATTTCTCTTGGACACTGATAAAGGAGGAAAACTTGAAGCTCAGTACAAGGCATGCCATCTCAGCCATTACCAGCCTCCCCACAGGGAACAAACTTTATGTGCTTCAGTAGCCATCTACCTGTCACTTCCCCTCAAGCCTTCTTCAAGCCCACTTGAAGCTTCTTGGCTTCATGATCTAATCTTCTGGTTATCTCTGCTTTTTCTGATGTAATTTCCAAAACATGCCCAGTTTTTCTGCTGTCTGCTCACTTTCCATCCTGGGCAAGAACCCTTTGGGAGGCTTCTACCCGGCTGTCCTCTGCCGCCCCCAGATCAGTCCATATCTACCGCCCCCCTCCAGAGTGGTAAAGACTCTGCCTCACTCACCCTTCACCCAGTGCTATGGAGGGTCTCCTCACCTCCACCCTTGATGCATGGAAATGGTTCCTATCAAGGTCCAGGGACTTGTAAGTAAACCCAACCCACACACACATCTGGAGCCTCAAGTCTCTGGACAGTGCACCACCTTTCACATCTCAAAGCACACAGAGATCAAAGGGCGAGCTGTTTTCACCTGGAGGTGACCTGCCCCCTCCTCCAAGGTCAGAGGAAGCCAACATTTCTGCCGCCAGAGCCTCGCAGCACCTGGGGTTCAGGTGGGAAGCTCTACTCTGCAGCATCCCAGATGCTCACCTGCATCTCCCTGGAAAGTGCTTCTCTCCAAGAGGGCAGGGCCCTGCACTCCCTACCTTTCTCCAGGAGGCAGAGCCAGGCTTACATGATTAGGGACAGTCCTCAACATACTAGTTACTTTTTTGTATATGAACTAGAGGATTGATAAATTATAGACATTATAAAACACATGCAAAAAATATATGTTAAAGAGGAAGATGTGCTCAATCGTGTCCAGCTCTTTGCACCCCTGGGAACTGTAACCTAACAGTTTCCTCTGTCCATGGAATTCTCCAGGCAAGAATACTGGAGTGGGTAGCCATTCTCTTCTCCAGAAGATCTTCCTGATCCAGAGATTGAATCTATGTCTCCCACATTGCAGGCAGATTCTTTACCATCTAATCCACTAGTGAAGCCCTGGTAAAGCATAAAAAGGCTTTATTTTCTCCATCCTTGTCTTCAGTCAGACTCTGTCCCTGTAGGACATCTCAAGCGGATGTCCAGTTCTATTAAAATCTTTAGTCTCATATCCACTTAGTGACTATTTCCTCTGCCCTTGGCCAGCCCAGGCCAGGCCTCTGGGTTCTGCAGAAAAATGAGCACAAGGGCTCTGCATTTCACGCCCCTGCCTCTCTCCAATAAGGCCTTCTCTGCCGCAGAGGTTGGCCTCCAGAGGAGGATGAGGGAGAGGAGTGACCATCACTTGCTGACCAGGTGCTATGCTACCCTCTCTCAGGTCATCTGTTTAACCAGGCACCTACCACATCTCAGGCACTCTGCTCTGTGCTGGGGACACCACTGCTCTGCTCTGTGCTGGGGACACCACTGGGCAGTAGGAAGAGGAGGTGACCGAGAGAGATAGCAGCACATCCTTGCTCTTCACAATGCAATGTAGGAATATCTTCAAGCAGGAAGGCTAAGCCATGTTGTAGGGAGGCAGGCATACACCATCAGGGCCACTTCCTGCCACTCCACATACTGTCCCCATACCAACTCTCTGCCCCATTCTTGGACCATCTGGAGGCTGCAGGCAGCTCTGTGAATACAGACTCATCGCATACTGTCCCCCAAGATTCCTTTTGAGCAAAAACACATCATCACAAACACACATGCTGCAGGACCAGTGACCCACAACACCACCCATCAAGCCACATATGAAAGATAGACTAAAAAGCTGAATGCTCTTTCCTGGATTAGAAGACTCAATATTGTTACAATGCCCATACCAAAAATCCCAATGACACTTTTAACAGGGAAAAAAATACCCTAAAAGTCATATGGAATCTCAGGGGATACTCAAAAATGAAAACAACCTAGAAAAAGAACAAAGTTGGAGACCTCATACTTCCTATACTACAAAGCAACAGTAATCAAAATGGTATGGTACTGTCATAAGGAGAGACATGTAGACCAATGGAACAAAATAAAGAGCCCAGAGAGAGACATGTAGACCAACGGAACAAAATAAAGAGCCCAGAGATAAACTCTTGCATATATGGACAAATCATCTTCAACAGGAGTGCCAAAACCACATAATGGGGAAAAAAGAGTCTCTTCAATAAACGGAAAATGGAATAAATGGAATAAATGAAAAAATGGAATATCCTCATGAAAAAGAATGAAGTTTTAGCCCCTTACCTTATGCCATATATTGATAGAAAAATTAATTCAAAATGGATTAAACATCTAATGTAAGACCTAAAACTGCAAAATTCTTAAAAGAAAAACACAGGGGAAAATTCTAGATTAGATTTGGCAGTGATTTTTTGGATTTGGCAACAAAAGCACAGGCAAAATATATATATATATATATATATATACAAGTGAGATCACGTCATAGTTAAAATTTTCTAACAGTAAAGGAAACAGATGACAAAAAGAAAAAGCAACCATATTGGGATAAAATATTTGCAAACCATGTATCTGATAAGGGGCTAATACAAAAATTATGTAAAGAACTCATAAAACTTTATAGGGAAAATACCCCAAACAATCTGATTTTAAAATGGGCAGGACCTCCCTGGTGGTATAGGGGATAAGAATCTACCTGTCCATGCAGGGGATACAGGTTTGATCTCTGGTCCTGGAAGATTCCACAACTAACCCTGTGCACCACAACTACCAATCCTGCCCTCTAATGCCTACAAGCCACAATTACTGAAACCCATGCACCTATAGCCCATGCTCCACAACAAGAGAAACCACCACAGTGAGAAGCCTACACACCGCAACAGAGTAGCCCCTACTTGCCACAGCTAAAGAAAGCCCGGGCACAGCAACAAAGACCCATTGGCACACCCATCTTTTTGGAGTACGGTTGATTTACAGTGTTGCGTTAGTTTCAGGCACACCCAAAGTGATTCGGTTATACACATATGTATGATTCATTCTCTTTAAGACTCTTTTCTCATATAAGTCACCCCAGAATACTGAGTGGAGTTCCTTGTGCTATGCAGTAGGTCCCTGTTGGTTATCTATCTTTTACATGGTAGTGTGCATGGGTGTTCATCCCAAGCTCCTGATTTATCCCTTCCCTCCCACATTTTGTTTGACTTTATTTAAAATGGAAGAATAGTGGAGGGAGGCAGGAGGCCATGGAGATCTATAGAGGAGGGAGCTGAGTCTCTGAGGGATGAAGCAGCTCCATACCCAGGGCTCCCACCATTGCCACCAGCCCCAACCCCACCTCCGCAGACCCTCTGGATACCTCAGATTAGGGTGGAGGCAGACAAAGGAGGATGTTGGTTCCAGGCTGCCTTGCCCTCCCAGCAACAGTGTTGGCAGTTTCCCCTCTTCCAAGAAACTTTGCTTTCTTTTTTGGCTGCACTGGCTCCTTCTTTCTATGCACGCTTTTTCTCCAGTTGCAGCAAACTGGGGCTACACTCTAGTTGCAGTATGTGAGCTTCTCATTGCGGAGGCGCCTCTCGTTGCAGAGCACAGGCTCGAGGATGTGTGGGCTTCAGTAGATGTGGTGCATGGGCTCAGTAGTTTTGGCTCCTGGGCTCTAGAGCACTGGCTCCGTAGTTGTGGTACACAGGCTTAGTTGCCCAGCAGCATGTGGGATCTTCCTGAATCAGGGGTTGAACCCATGTCTCCTTCATTGGCAGGCAGATTCTTTACCACTGAGCCACCAGGGAAGCCCCTGAACTTCATTTCCATAAAGAGCATCGCACACTGAAATTTTGAAAGTAAAATGACAGCATAAGAAAATAAAAGTCAAAATGGGTTGAAAAAAATTATTTACAAAGTTTTCCACTTTACTATGCCAAGAAGATGACTTCTCTAATTAGCCTCCAAGTAGGGAAATATCAAAGATAATTGCTGTCCTAATTCTATAATCATATGGCAGGGGAAAAGGGAAGAATTCACAACACATGATGATGCAGTTGAAAAGGAAGTGGGTGTGTGAGCACGTATACTCGTATATGCATAGAATATTTCTATAAGAATGCACAAGAAACTGGTGACATTCATGGCTTCTGGGAAAGTGGTGAGCAGGCTGGTGGAAGGAGCAGGAAGACTGGTAAAAAAGGGCTGACTTTTCATTATAAACATTTTGTAGTGTTTGGTTTTTCTGTCATGTGTATGATTACTTTTTTCCTTCAAAGGAGATTTTGGTTTAGTTTGTTCTATTTTCTCTGGGAAGACAAATATTACCAACAAAAGAAATGGCAATGCCATTGAGTCATAGTCTCACATCATATCAGCAGATTTACTGGGAGATTAAATGCAAATGAGGGGTGGCCCTAGACTTGGCTACTTAATGGCACAACTATATGATCAAAGACCAGGTCCTTTCCATCCTACTCTATTCTCTAAGTGTGTAGACTTAGTTCTCAGGCTTCCTGTTCTTAAGAGGCCAGGCATATGATAAAAGAAGACAATTCCCCAAGGTAGAAAAATGACATCTCTTCCTTTCACTAAAGTCCCTCAGCAGATGTACCCATATATCTGGCCAAATTACACCACATGTCCACACCCAAATTAGCCACTAGATTGGCTTGGCTTTTGATATATTGAATACCTTTTGCACATAGGTGATACAAATTCTTCATGTGAAACTATCTAAGCTCCTTGACCCAGAGTCCTAGTGGTCATACAAAATTCAGAGCATTCAAGGGTTTGAGGGCTCTACAACAGGAATCACTTTGATCAAATGATATTCAAAAGAGATCTCATTTCATCAAATGTACTGTTGGCCAAGAAGTTTCATTTCATCAAATGTACCGCTTACCAGCTTGTTAGTGTCCTCCATCAACTTTTTTATATATGAATTCTTCATCAACACCTCTCCACTCTCTGATTGAAGGCCTTTCCTTCAACTTGTCTAGCTTTTGGCCAAAGTGCTGGGGGCCCACGTTAACAAAGTGTTCCACGTCACTAGTAAGGAAAAGGGACCACCTCAAACATCTTAGACTTGGGCTTCCCTTGTGGCTCAGTGACAAAGAATCCTCCTGCAAATGCAGGAGACACGGGCTCGATCCCTGGTCTGGGAAGATCCCACATGCCTCGGAGCAACTAAGCTCATGTGCCACAACTGCTAAGCCTGTGTTCCAGAGTCCAGGAGCTGAAGCTACTGAGCCCACATGCCACAACTACTGAAGCCTGAGCACCCTAGAGCCCGTGCTCTGCAACCAGAGAAGCCACGGCAACACTGCAACTAGAGAGTAGCCCCTGCTCACTGCAACTAAAGTCCAAGCAGCAATGAAGACCCAGCGGAACCAAAAGTAACTAAGTAAAAATCTTAGACTCAACTAGCCCTTGTGCAAACAATCATTCTTATAACAAATGTTCTTCAATCCAGAAACAAAAGTCGTAGATAACAATTTTTACAAGTACATATATGTATGTATATATTATACATATAATATATAGATATATTTTGCTGCACCACCATACTTGTAGGATCTCAACTCCCCAACCAAGGACTGAACCCAGGACAGCAGTGAAAGACCTGAAACCTAACCACTAGGCCACCAGGGAACTCCCCCTAAATATGAATTTTTAAAGGGATTCAAAATGATCCTTGTAAAGAGGACATTAATAATTTAAAACAAATTAATATGTCTCTTAATAAGCAAAGACACAGGCAGCAGTTTTATCAAGTAGGTTGTGATAAAGCAGTGAGATGCTGGCCACTACACATGGAAATGCCAAGGCTGCAGACAGATGCAGGAGAAGACTCAACCAGCACAAGACTGCTCCACTGACAGCACGATTTTCTAACGTGGTGAACAACTCTTAATAACCTTTCAACAAAACACGATGCAGTTATTCCTTGATTTATACAGTAGTTACATTCCTAAGAAAGTCAGGTTATGTTAAAAATATGCACAAACCAGGGAGAGGTGACGAATGGGAGATCTGGATTGACATATATACACTACTAGGTATAAAATAGATGACTAATGAGAACCTACTCTACAGCACAGGGAACCCTACTCAGTGCTCTGTGGTGACCTGAATGGGCAGGGAATCCAAAAAGAGGGGATGTGTGTATATTCATCACTGATTCACTGTGCTCTACAGCAGAAACTAACATAACATTGTAAAGTAACTATACGCCAACAAAAATTAATTTAAAAAGCATGCAAAGAGATATCTAGAGTATGTATATGTCAAATGGATGAAGTTTCAGTCTTAGAAATGGGTTTTTCACCTGCATCAATGTCTCATGGGACAGCAAAACATCACATGGAATACGGGGCCCTTATCTCAAGGACTGTCCCATACACCATAAGATATTTGGCATTCCTAGACCCCTCTCATTCAGTACCTACAGCAGGGCCCTCCTCCCCAACATAAAAGTCCCCACTAATTTCCAGAACATACTTAGAGAATGGTATTGCCTCCTTGGCTTAGGCCAACTAGCTCTCCCAGTCCATGTGACTTCAGAGCCAGGTGATACCAGAGCAAAATTAGGGTTCTGTAAGAAACACAGAAACACCAGGGCTTCCCTGGTGTCTGAGTGGTAAAGAATCTGCCTGCCAAGGCAGGAGATGCAGGTTCAATCCCTAGGTCCGGAAGACTCCCTGGAGAAGGAAATGGCAACCCACTCCAGTATTCTTGCCTGAGAAATCCTGTGGACAGAGGAGCCTGGCAGGCTACAGTCCATGGGGTTGCAAAAGAGTGGGACACAACTTAGCGACTAAACACAATAGGAAACACAGAGGTTGAATAGGTAACGTGCAGTCTGCTAATCACAGGTAACATATAGACATAGTTGCTTCAGCATTGACCTTATGTATACAAAAGCATTGACTTTATATATAAAAAAGTATATATATACTTTTTTTTAGTGCAAATAAGAATATCTGATTTACTGAATGGGCAGAACTCAGTGGGAACAGAGAAAAACAGCTCTATTTTTTGCCCCACTGCTATATTTTCAGCTCTGCTTTGTCAGTGCACTTTTCCTAGTCCCACGGCTTTTCCATCACATTGAGCTTTCAGAACTGGAGTAGTATTTTGAAGAATGAAAGTGCAGCCTTGTCTGCATCAGGACTCAGTCTGGTGTCATCTTCTTCCCTCCCCCAGCTCAAACCACCCCTGTGGTGCAGGAGGATGTGCTGCTCTCTCACATCTTCTCTACCTCCCTCCCTTCCCAAGCCTGACTCTTCCAGGTTCAAGGTCAGGAAGAAGGAAGTGAGGCGGGGGTAGACTTAGGGGAGTGGTGGTGGGTGATTTGTCCCTCAAATCAATTGGGCTTCCCTGGTGGCTCAGATGGTAAAGAATCTGCCTGCAATGCAGGAGACCCAGGTTCAGTCCCTGGGTCAGGAAGATCCCTTCGAGAAGGAAAAGGCTACCCACTCTGATATTCTTGCCTGGAGAATTCTGTGGACAAAGGAGCCTGGTGGGCTATAGTCCAGGGGGGGTCACAAAGAGTCAGACATGACTGAGTGACTAACACTGTCACTTTCCAAGTGGGTTTGGAGGAATTGCCTCCTCAAAACACCCAGGGGATGTTTGTCCTTCATAAGAAGTTCATCAACATGGATGATGTGCTCGCTGGCTGATCTTGGGGTCACTCTCACAGCCATTTCCTGGGGAACCCCCCCCCGGCAGGCCACACTCACAAGTGGGCTTTTTTGAGGGCAGCTTAGCCCAGCTTCTGGGAGCCCCACTTAGCTCCTGGGAAACAGCAGATCTTTGCCTTGCCCAAGACTGACAGCGCGGCTTCCCAGCACTGGCCCTCCCTGCTCACCGTCAGGGCTGCTCCAAGGCAGATCTCCACCTTAAAATTCTCCACAAAGGAAGCAAGAGTCATCTACTCAGGTTTCATCCCAAACTCTCAGGCACCCTTGCCATGCCTTCCCTCAAATTTCTCTTCGGTCAGTCACTCTGGTTCTCCGTGGGGATGATCATTCAGCTAAAAAAGATGGATGCCATTCTCTCCTTGTACACACCCCAGACTCCACAAGCTATTCTCTCAGAGCCCCTTGGCTTGGCCTGGCTTGCTCCCTTTGCTTCCTTGTCCCACAGGAAGAGAGGGGACAAACAAACTCTATCCATTAACTTCAGCAAATGTCTTTTTAATCCCCTGTTTTTAAAGCTTGGGAGATAAGCAAAGGTTAGAAAATTACAGAAAAAACTCTTAGACAACCCCATCTCCAATCCAGATCTCTTTGCTCAGAAGTAGGTATGTAAAAATCCAATACTTTATTTTAGTAGTAATCTTGTATGTATGTACATAACACATGCTTATATACATATGCACATACACACATATTTGTGTAAATCTATTTAAAAGAATTTATTTTATACCCAGAAAATTATACTATTGTTTTAGTGGTTTTATTGTTTGCATAAATGGTATCTTGCTGTATGTATTATTCTGCAACCCAGTTTTCCATATAATATGTTGAATGTTTTTGAGTTTTTGAGGCCTCATATCACATTGTCTTGGCCAGCCTTCTGCGTAATAGTTGCTGTGGCAACCAGGGGCTCCCAGGTTTAGCCTGACAACTTCACCTCAGCTGCACCTCACATGGCTTCCTTTCTGTCCCAGGGAATCTGGTGCACTGGTTAACCCTCCCTTGGGCAATCCTTGACCAATGGGAGATGGGAGCCAATGGATCAATAATCCATACTTTCAGATCTCTGGCACACAATGATTTTATAGTATAGCCTACATGGTTTCTCAGGGGATCCCCAATTAACCTGAGCCTCAGTTGCCCACAGAAGTCATCAACTTAATAACACACCCCTGTATTGACTTTCCTGCTTCCCCATTTCATTTTCTCAGTCCCCCAACTCCTAATCCCAGAAATCACTTCCCAAAGTAAAGTACCTAAATGTAATCATTTGCTTCAGCAGTTTGGTGGAAACCAAGCTAAAACACTAAATTAAAAATACTATTAAAAATAAGTCTATATTGATGTACTTGATTGGTTCTCAAAATGTGGTCTGGGGACTCAGTTCCTGAGACCATTTCTGGAGGTCCCTAACATCAAACTCTTTCATAATCACACTAAGAATTTATTTGCCTTTTTCCAGTCTTACTTTCTCAGAAGTCTACAGTGGAGTTTTCAAGAAACTATATTGTATGCGAAAGTGCAATAGTCTGAATGTAGAAGCAAGTATTACAATCCAGCTGTCTTCTAGTAAGCCAGACGTTGAAGAGATTTGAAACAAAAAATTGTAATATAAAACACTACCACTCTTCTCACTACATTTTTTTTGATTTGGAAAATATATCTATTTTTCATTTAAATGTTGCTTGTATTATTATAAAGACTATGTTAACATTAAATGGGCTTATTTTTAATAAATTGATTAGTATTTTAAAGCTTTCTCAGCCTTATCATTTCCAATGCTGTAAATATTAGTAGATATAACCCACATAAGTGCTTCCCAGGGGGCATTAGTGGTAAAAAAAAAAAAAAAAATTGCCTGCCAATGCAAGAGACAAGAGAGATGCAAGTTCAATCCCTGTGTCAGGGAGATCTGCTAGAGGAGGGCATGGCCACCCACTCCAGTATTTATTCCTGCCTGGAGAATCCCATGGACAAAGGAACCTGGAGGGCTACAGTCCATAGGGTCGCAAAGAGTCAGACATGACTAAAGTGACTTAGCATAACACAGCACACATAACCCACATAAAAGCTTTTTGAGGTTCTCAGTAACTTTTAAAATGGCAAAGGGGTCTGGAGCCCAAAAGTTTAAGAGCCACTGATCTAGTTCACTGCGTTGAACTTCTAAGTCCAATGAATGCATTCTCCTAGCATACGTGCCCTATTGACTTTATCCATTCACTTCCTGATGAACAGTAAGGTTACTTCAGTTTTCTTCTGTCACCAAGTGAAGTGAAAGTCACTCAGCCGTGTCCGACTCTTTGCGACCCCATGGACTATACATGTCCATGGAATTCTCCAGGCCAGAATAATGGAGTGGGTAGCCTTTCCCTTCTCCAGGGAATCTTCCCAACCCAGGGATTGAACCCAGGTCTCTCACATTGCAGGCAGATTCTTTACCAGCTGAGCTACAAGGGAAGCCCAGCAATACTGGAATGGGTAGCCTAACCCTTCTCCAGAAGATCTTCCCGACCCAGGAATCGAACCCAGGTCTCCTGTCACCAAGGATGCCGTATAAACACCTCTGGAGCTGCCCCGTAGGTATGTGTACAACTTGTGCATGTTCCTCTATGCTACTGTCTTAGAAATGGAATGCAGAGTCACACGTATGAGCATTTTTAGTTATTAAAGGGAAATTGTCTTATGTGTTTGTACAATTTATGTTTACTATATGCTTGGTCGCTCAGTCGTGTCCAGCTCTTTGCAACCCCATGGACTGTAGCCCACCAGGCTCCTCTGTCCATGGGGATTCTCCAGGCAAGAACACTGGCGTAGGTTGCCATTCCCTTCTCTAGGGGATCTTCCCAACCCAGGGTTTGAACCCAGGTCTTTCACATTGCAGGTGGGTTCTTTACCATCTGAGCCACCAGTGAAGCATCCTATATCAGATATGTTTCCTATATCAGTACACAAAGAACCCATTTCTTTACACCTGCTCTCATCAACACTTTATACTGTCCAACTTCGATTTTAACTGATACAAGGGTTGAAAGTTTCTCTCACAATCATTTTTCTTTGCATTTCTCTGATTACCAGTGAGGTTGGTCCTCTTTATGTAATTACTGGCCATTGTACTTACTTTATGATTGCTTCTTTGTATCCAATGCTCATTTTTCTATCAAATGGTGCTCTTTTTCTTCTTGGTTTGTGGTAGTCAGTCCTTCATATATTTTCTATGTTAAATCTTTATTATATCTTTTGCCAATATACTCTTTCATTTTATTACTTATCTTTTAGCTTTGTGTTTTCTTTTGACATGGTGAAGTTATTTGTTTTAATTTCAAATTTACCAGTTTATTCCTGTAAATTTCTTCTTCAAGTTTGAGTTTTGTTAAGTCTGGCCTATCCCTAAACCATAAAAGTATTTTCCTGAATTATTTTCTAATACTTTTTATTGAGATATCATTGACATATAACATTATGTTAGTTTCAGGGGTATAATATAATGATCTAGTATTTGCATGTATTTCCAAATAACTATTGTAATAATTCTAGTTACCATCTGTCACCATACATAGTTACAGAATTTTTTTTATTGTGATGAAAACTTTTGAGATTTACTCTTTTTTTTTAATTGGAGTATAGTTGCTTTACAATATTGTGTTAGTTTCTGCTGTACAACAAAATGAATCAGCTATATGTATATATATATCCCCTCCCTTAAAAAAATGTACACTCTTTAGCAACTATCAAATATGCAGTACAGTATTATTATGTATTTGTCATGCTGTACATTACATCCCCAGGACTTGCTTATTTTATAACTGGAAATTTGTACCTTTTGACTCCCATATCCCATTTTACCATTTATTATATTTTTAAATATTATTATTTAACAATTAAGGTTTTAATGTGCTTGGAATGTTTCATTTGTTTACAGTATGAGGTTAAAATCCAATTTAAATTTTTTCCATATGGCGATTCAGTTATCCCAATATCATTTATTAAGAGTCTGTCTTTATCTCATTGATTTATGATGCCAAGCTCTAACATATAACAAATTCCCATGTTTACGTAGCTTCTCTATCCTATTCCATTTATCCATTTGCCTAAAGCTGCTCAATATTATACTATTAGAATTAAAGAACTTTGTAACAGTTCTTTTCATTCATTTATTATTTTTAACTGGAGGACACTTGTTTTACAATGTGTTGGTTTCTGCAATACATCAACATGAATCAGCCATAGGAATACAATGTTCCTTCCCTCTTGAACCTCCCTCCCACCTCCCACGCCTTCCTACTCCATCACACCTCTCTAGGTTGACACAGAGCACCAGGCACATGACATAGCAGGGGAAGGAAAGGGTGTAACAGGTCTTCTTATCTGATACATTCACTTTTCCTCATTATTCTTATTTTTCAGAATTATCTTACTAGTTTTTGCCCACTCAACCTTTTAGATTAATTTTAATGTCAATTTGCCAAGTGGTGTTAAGAATTTTGTTGGCAGTATCATTTAGGATCATATTAAATTTAGAGATTCATTTGGGAATAATAATTTTTTACAATATTGAAACCTCTAAATCATTTATTTGAATCTCCTTTCAATTTCTTCAATAAACTTCAAAAAATTTTTACATAAAGTTGTTATACATTTTTGGCTAGGTTAATTCCAAGATCAGTTCAGTTCAGTTCAATCACTCAGTTGTGTCCAACTCTTTGCGACCCCATGGACAGCAGCACACCAGGCTTCCCTGTCCATCACCAACTCCCAGAGCCTGCTCAAACTCATGTCCATCGAGTCAGTGATGCCATCCAACCATCTCATCCTCTGTCATTCCCTTCTCCTCCAGCCTCCAATCTTTCCCAGCATCAGGGTCTTTTCCAATGAGTCAGCTTTTTGCATCAGGTGGCCAAAGTATTGGAGCTTCAGCTTTAGCATCAGTCCTTCCAATGAATATTCAGGACTGATTTCCTTTAGGATGGACTGGTTTGATCTCCTTGCAGTCCAAGGGACTCTCAAGAGTCTTCTCCAACACCACAGTTCAAAAGTATCAGTTCTTCAGCACTCAGCTTTCTTTATGGTTCAACTCTCACATCCATACATGACTACTGGGAAAACTGTAGCTCTGACTAGACTTTTGTTGGCAAAGTAATGTCTCTGCTTTTTAATATGCTGCCTAAGTTTGTCATAGCTTTTCTTCCAAGGAAAACTATAATGTAACTCCAAGATACATTATAGTTTTTTGGGGGGGGGGTTGCTGTTTGCTTTTTTTAAACTATAGTTTTGATTGTGTTTTTTCCTATTTTTTTATTAATTGATTATAGCTTGTATATAGAAATGCTATTGGTTTCTCTATGTTGGTTTTATATCTAGTCATTGTTTTAATCTTAAACTTTCCTTATATTTGTTGTGAATTCTTGGAAGATGATAAGATCACCATAGATCATAATACTTTGTCTTTTCTTTCCATTTCTTTATACTTGTATTCCTTTATTCTGCCTTATTGCATTAGTTAAACAACATTCATTAGTAGTGATTGAGGATGTTATTATCCTGATGGGAAGCAATGGTGGTCCAGGCAGTGGAGAACTGAGTGCCTTTTACTTGGTCACTAGAGTTCCTAGTGCCAACAGGGCACCTCTATCAAGAGTAGACCAAGAGACTTCCCTGGCGGCCCAGTGACAAAGACTCCAAGCTCCTGATGCAGGGGACCTAGGTTTGATCCCTGGTCAGGGAACTAGATCCCACATGCCACAACTAAGACCCAGCACAGCCAAATAAATATATTAAAAAAAAGTTTTTTAAAGAGTAGATGGATAAGCAGAAATTTATTCTGAAAAACATTGGGACCACTGCCTGGAACTATAGAAGAAGGAAGTAATGGGCATTTAGGAAGCCGTCACAGACACAGCCTACCTCTCTTGGAGACGTCTACTGTAGAGAAGCCCAAGAGGACCAGTGTGAGATTTGTTCTTACTTCATAAGCTAGGTCTCAGGAACAACAACTACAGGTGTTTATGGACTAAATGGGTGAATGTTTACTGGACTTTGTAAAGAAGACAGCTCACTGCTTTTGAAGACTAGAATAGATTTTCAAACTGTCTAGAGAGAATGAGGGCTTGGGGGCAGTTCTTGTCCTTCTCTGCATCACCTAAGGCCTGTCTTATTTCTGAGCCTTCTCCTGCTGAGCTGGCTGCTCTCTGCTCAGCTCTTCTCCTTACCCCTGCTTCAGGATTCACCAGCATGTTCCACCACACCCCCTTGATGTTTTATTTTCCTATGTCAGTCTCTCCTCAATGTTTCTTTCCTGATTCTGAGGAAGCTGGGTGAGAGGTTCTATTTCCCCCTCTCCTTTTTCTCCTCTTCTTCCTTCTTCATCTTCTCCTTACTTCTATCTTGTCACATCTTTCCTCTGGTTTTTACTATCCTGCTTGCTCAAGGGTGTCCCCAGACTA
This sequence comes from Antilocapra americana, assembly GCA_007570785.1. Lineage (NCBI taxonomy): Eukaryota > Metazoa > Chordata > Mammalia > Artiodactyla > Antilocapridae > Antilocapra > Antilocapra americana. Next base: position 3,383,510 of record ML660200.1, on the reverse strand, counting down.
GGATTAAGCTGGTACAGGGTCAAGTATAATGTGCAGGGATTAAAAGCAGGCTAGCACTAGTGGAAAGCCAGTTTGGTCTAAAGGCAGCAAGGGCAGAACTAAGCCAGTTTGATCTAAAGGCAGAACTAAGTTCAAACTCCAATTCTGCCAGGTACTAGCTGGGGACCTTATGCAAGCCACTTACCTTCACATTTAACATCTGTAAAATGGGGATAATAAGAATAGCCTTGGACTTCCCTGGTGATCCAGTGGTTAAGAATTCATCTGCCAATGCAGAGGACAGTTGATCTCTGGACTGGGAAGATTCCTCATGCCTCAGAGTAACTAAATCTATGGACCTTTACTATTGAGTCCGTGCTCTAGGGCCCAAGCAGCATGACTACTGAGCCCAGGTGCAGCAACTACTGAAGCCCGCACACCCTACAGCCCATGCTCTGCAACAAGAGAAGCCACTGCAATGAGAAACCCGTGCACCACAATGAGGAGAGGCCTCTGCTTGCTGCAGGTAGAGGAAGCCCACTCACAGCATCAAAGAGCCAGTGCAACCAAAACAGAATCATTTTTTTAAATTAAAAAAGGAATAGTCTCATTCTAGGAGAGTTAATCATGTGAAATGCTCAGAACAGTGCCTAATATAATTGTAAGTAATCAATAAATGTTAGCCACTGTTATTTCACTCTGCATGGGGCAGACTAGAACACTTTTCAGAAAAAGGAAGTCATCCCTCTATTAGTTTCCTAGGGCTGCCACAACAAAGTACCACAAACTGGATGGCTTAAAACAACAGAATTTATTATCTTACAGTTCTGGAGGGTAGAAATCCAAAATCAAAATGTTGGCAAAATCCTTCTTTGTTTCTCCCTAGTTTCTGGTTGTGGCCATCAATCCTTGGCATTACTGACTTTCAGCCCCATCACTCCAATCTCTGCCTCCACTATTACATGGCATTCTCCCTCTGCATCTGTGTCCAAATTTCTCGCTTATTATAAGGACACCAGTAATGTTGGATTGTTGCTGTTTAGTCTCTTAGTTGTGTCCGACTCTTTTTGTGACCCCATGGATTCTAGTCTGCCAGGTTCCTCTGTCCATGGGATTTCCCAGACAAGAATATTGGAGTGAGTATCCATTCTCTTCTCCAGGGGATCTTCCTGACCCAGGGATGAAACCTGTGTCTCCTGCATTGGCAGGAGATTCTTCACCACTGAGCCACTAGGTAAGCCTTATGTTGGATTAGGACCCATTCTAATGACCTTATCTGAACTACAGAAGACCCTATTTTTAAATAAGGTCACATTAACAGGTACCAGGGGTTACAGATTTAATGTATCTTTTGAGGAAATATATTTCAACTCATAACACTCTCCAAATGTTTTCATATTCATCTTCTTGGCACCCAGATTGTTACCACTAAGTGAATTGGAATAGAAACCTGGACTGGGAAAGCAAACACAACTCTTTCATTTTCAACTTTGCCATTCCCACCCACCCACCACCAATTCCTAGAAGGCTTCCAAAACTGCCCTGGGGAGCTCACCCATTTTTAAGGTAGCCACCTGCTTGCAATGATTCCAGTAATATTTATTTCCAGGACTGATATTATCTTGCAAATGTAGTCACTCAGATTTTAGAAATGATCAGACACATTCAAGGCAGTATGGCCATAAATGAGATATTAGAAGATAAAAGTCCTTCCCAATTGCTTCCTGTGGGCTTCCTTCTGAAGATTTCTCCTTCATCTCTACTTTTCTATGTCTAAAGCTAAACTCAACATTTTCCCAGTCCTGCTTGTGCCCTATACCAGCCTCTCAGGACACAATTCTTCCAGACCAGGCATCTTAGAGTCACCCTTGATTCCTCCCTTATTATAATAGTTACCAGTACTTACAGCTCTGAACCCCAGTGAGGGAATGTCCACAAGTTTTATCTTCAACCTTTCAAGAAGCTAAATGGAGACCATGTCCTTCATAAATTCTCTAAATTAACCAGAATTCAAGTTCTTTATTGTTATCTGATAAAGTGTCAATTCTGGGTAATAACACAGCTATGTAATGATGGTCAGAAAACCTGACTGGCTGTATTTGAATCAGAGTTCAAGCAGAGTTCCCTGCTGTCTGTGTAGGCGGCAATGCTCCTGCTGGACAAAGGGTGTCACAGATGCAGGACAAGATAAGAAGGCCAACTTCTGCTTGATTTCTTCAACAAGCTGCTCAACTTCCAGCAGAGGAACTCTGGGACTCCAAGACCCAGGACTTTCTCCTCCCTGACTCCGCCCTCCCAGGCCCCACCACACACACATTCCTGCTCAGTGAAATCTTCCCTTCAGTTCTCTATGCTCAGATCTAATCTTTCTCCCAGTCCTTTGTGAGTTTGAATCTTTCAAGCTGTCTTCAATCTGACCAAGTTTCTCCCAGACAGCATCCAGGAATGGCCTAAGCCACTGAGACTCCCCAGGAGGCCTTGGACTCCAGGTTCCATCTGATTTCACCTTAACCTGCTCTCTGAGCCTCTAGGCTGGACTAGCCACACAGAGATGGTCCCAGTGGGGGCTGGCCAAGTGATTATAAGCTGTTCCTACCTGTTTCTTTCCCTGTCTTCCTTCTCACCATCCCTCTCCACTCCCATTCATTCTCCTTGCCTAGATTCTCAACACCCTGATTATGCAAAAGGACTTGGATCCAGAGGCTGCAGGCTGTCCTCACTTAAGAGGGTGAGTTCAAGATAAGATAAATTAGGATCCTCTAGGCAACTGAACTGAATTTCGGTGAGACCAGGACAAACTGCCTTTCCTTCTCTGGATGTTTGGACCAGGAGATTTAGGTCTTTCCTAACTGACAGGCCATGGGGAACAGATCTACGGCTTAAAGGTAGGAAGTATATGGAGTGTCGAAGTCCTGATTTGTCCCTAGACTCAGGCTATAGGCGGGGGGACAAGGCCCCCGAGGGAACCTGCACTGAACGTACCTCCACTGTGCAGAGACCACAGGATGGCACTGTGAGACGGAGCCCTTGCAGCTGGCACACTTTGTCCTGATGCCTCTGCCCCAGCCGCCTCCCTCTCCTAGTTCTGTCTCCTCATTTCCTCTTCTGTCCTTGAGCAGTGGGGGTTCACATGAAGGGCTTGTTAAAACACAGCTTGCTGGGCTCCACCCCTGACCTCCTTATTCCTAGGTCTGACAGTTATCTAGGTGATTCCAATGCGGATGGTCATGGGAGCACACTCTGAGAACCACTGCTCCCAACAGAAAGCTGGAAGAACAGAACCACCTGAAGGCCATCAAGTGAATGAATGTGAAAGACGAAGTGTATGAGGATGTGTGCTCCCTGAGGGCAGGGACCAAGACTGATGGCCCTCTGCCCCAAGCACATGGCCCTGAAGCTGCCATGTGACTATGGGACTGAAATGGCATGGGAAGTAAGCAGCAGATGGGCAGTGAAAGATTGGGAGTGGACTGCCAGGAGGGAGAGGGAGCCGGGTGGGTGGGCTCACCACAGAGCTCACCACAAAGCATTGTTCTGAGTCCCCCCAAAATCTCTGACAAATATCTCAAGTTTTACACAAGCAGCTCAAGGAAGAAGCCCCCTGCTACTTTTCTGCCTTATCCTTGGAAACAGGATGAACAGGAGCCTAAACTTGAGGGCCCTGGGGTCCTCAGAGAGTCAGGGCATCATGGACTTGTCCACATGACTTACTCAGCTTTCCTGATGGATGTGTCAACAGAGGGCTCTCTGCTCACAAAAGGGAAGTTACCATTGAAGATAGGGGTGAACAGATTTCCCAGAGCCAAGCCCACCAGACCTAGATCCCTCTCTCACTGGGGCTCCTTACCAGCCCTCTGCTGGGCTCTCAGAGGCACAGAAGAAGGAAGGCGAACCTTCCTCAGCAGTCTCTTAGGCTGCTGAGATACATTCTAAGCAAGCCAGGACAGAGTTCCAGAGAAGGCAGAGAGCAAGATCTCCTGGTTTCACAGAGAAAGGGTTTGTGGTAGGGAGTGTAGTCTCTCTGCAAGTTAAAATGCGAGGCCGGGTTGGGTGGGAGGTGGAGGGGAGATTGGGGGCGCTGGGGGAAGGAATAGTTAGCAAGTTTGGGAAGGACTACACACTGCTCTATCTAAATGGATAAACAACAAAGACCGACTGTATAGCACAGGGAACTCTGCACAATGTTATGTGGCAGCCTGGATGGGAGAGGAGTTGGGGGAGAATGGATTCAAGTATATGTATGACTGAGTTTCTCTGCTGTCCACCTGAAACCGTCACAACTTTGTCAATCAGCTATACTCCAATACAAAATAAAAAGTTAAAAAAAAAAAATGAGGCAGCAGCCTTCCTGATTGCTCTTTGTTCTCCTGGAGAGATGGCTGCTGGACTTCTGAGACAAACAGAAGCTGCCAGCAAGAAGGTTGAGGACCAGCTGGAGACTGGCTGAAACGGGATCTGAACTCAGGGGGCTGGGCCCTCAGAAAGCAAAGGGGTGACAGGCAAGGGCTGGACTGGGTATGGCTGCCTGAGGCCTTCCAGTCCAGGTCTGCCAGGAGAATTCACTCATATGCCCCAATTCCAGGTGGGACAGTTTTCAACCCAGTCAGTGGCCATCTTGGTGAGACTCTCTCAGACTTTGAAGAAGGCCCAAATATGGAGACATTGAAACAGGAGCTTCAGAACAAGAACAGAGCCTTCCTGGACAGTGAGATTAACCAGATGATGACCGTCAGTGGCACTGCAAGTTCCAATGTTTTGAGTCTGCTCTGTGGGAAGCTGTTGATAGGGCCTCTCTGACTCGGGCAGGGTCTTGAGCTGCTAAAACCTTTTTTAAAGGCTAAAAACGTCTGGAATTGGGAATGGTGAGGATAATGAGGTGAGTTCTGTGGTGCCCTAGATGGAGTGAGGCAATAGATGATGGACTTCCCTGGTGGCTCAGATGGTAAAGAACCTGCCTGCCAATGCAGGAGAGGTAAGAAACACAGGTTCAATCCTTGGGTCAGGGAGATGCCCTGGAGGAGAAAATAGCAACCCGCTCCAGTATCCTTGCCTGGAAGATCCCACAGACAGAGGAGCCCGGTGGGCTACAGTCCATGGGGCCGCAAAAGAGTCAGCGACTAAACGAGTTAGTGACTAAACCATCAATAGATGAAGCACATATTGTAATTATCAGACAGAGATTTTAAAGCAAGTGTAATAACAACACTGAGTGGTAAACTCACTTAAATTAATGGGGAAATGCTCATCAGAGAAATAAAGACTGTAAAAAAATTGAAATATGATATCAGGCATAAAACACTTACTGGACAAATTTCAATAAGCAAGATGGAAGTGACAAAGGAAGAAGTTAATGAACTTGAAAATAAGTCAGTAAAAATTATGCTATCTGAAGAACTCAAATGGGGGGAAAATGATGGAAAAGATAAACAGAACCTTAGGAACCTGTGGGACAATATTGAAGATCTAATGTTTGTGTCATTGAAGTCCTAGAAAAAGAGGGAAAACATAGCAGTGCACCACAAATTTAAAGAAATAATGGTCAAAATGTCTCACATTGGGGAAAGACATAAACGAAAAAAGCACATAAACTGGCTGAACACAAAGAAAACCAGCCATACACATCAAACTGAAACTACTGACAAAGATTAAACAAAAAATCTTGAAGGCAGTCAGAAAAAAATGACACATTATTTATAGGAGAACATTTGAATGATCACAGAGGTCAAAGGATGGTAAGATAGCTTCTGTAAAGTGCAAAGACCTTCCAACTCAGAATTCTATATTCAGTGAAACTATCCTTAAGGAATGAAGGCAAAATAAAAATATCCTCAGATAGTGGAAAACTAAGAGAATTTATCACCAGCAGCCCTGCTATGAAGGAAATTATTTGGGCTGAAGGGAAATGATGCCAAAGAGAAACTGGGGACTTTAAGAATGAAGGAAGAGCAAAACAAACATAAATATCTGTATAAATATAAAGTATTTTCCCCCTCTTAAGTTCTTTAAAATATACATGAATGCTCAATGCAGAAATTATAATTGTTTCTGGAGCAGTTTTCATGTAAGCCATGTAATACACACAATAACTATGCAGTGGTGGAGGATAAAGGACTTGTATAGTTACTTTACATTTACCATTTGAAATGGTAAGATATTTAACTCTAAATAGACTATAAAAGGTTATTTATTGCTATGGGTTGAACTGCGTCCCCCAAAATTTGTATGTTGAACTCCTCATATGTGACCTTATTAAGAGATAAGCTATTTATAGAAGTAATCAAGTTAAAATAAGGTCATTAGGGTGGGCCCTAATCTGATTTGACTGTGAATTTAGAAAAAAGAAGAAATTTGGACACAAAGATAGAGACACAAGAATGCCATGTGTGTTAGACTTGTGCTGCCTCAAGCGGAGGAACTAACAAGCTAAGCAAGAGGCTGCAACAGACCCTTCCTGCTGCTTTCACAGGGAGTGTGGCCCTGCCCACACCTTGATCTGGACTTCAAGCCTCCAGAACTGTAGGAAAATAAATCTCTGTCATTAAAGCTACCCAGATTGTGGTTATTTGTTACAGAAGCCCAGGAAACTGACACAGTTATATACTTTATATCCTCTAGGGCAATCACCAAAAAGGAAAAAAAAAAAAAAAGACAGAGATAGAGATAAAAAGTCAATATGATAAAATCAAATACTAAGGAGGTTCAAGAGGGAGGGGACATATGATTCATATTGATGAATGGCAGAAACCAACACAATATTGTAAAGCAATTATCCTCCCATTAAAATTAATGTTTAAAAATAAAATAAAAATAGGAATTTCTTTCTCAGAAAAAAAAATCAAATAATAAAAAATATGCTCATAATCAAAAGAATGCAGAAAACAAAAAACAGTGTAGGAAGGGGAAAAAAATAGAAAATAATAAAATGGTAGAACTAAATGTAACCTTTATCATAGTGATACTAAATATGAATGATATAAATCCCAGTTAAATAGCAGAGATTATAAGATAAAATTTTTTTAAAGACTTGACCATATACTGTTCTCAAGAAAGAAAAAAAATACTTTAGGTATAAAGACATAAGTATGTTGAAAGTAAAAGGATAGAAAATCATATAGCAATCAAAAGAAAACTGGAATGATTACATTTAATATCAAAGTAGTCTTCAGAACAAGGAATATTATGCATAAAGCATAACATAATATAATAATAAAAGGATCAATTAAACCTTAAATATGTATATACCTAACTACAAAGTTTCAAAATACATGCAAGGAAAATTGGTTGGACTGAACAGAGAAATACACAATTACCCTTGGAGACTTCACACTGCTCTCACATTAATTACTAGAAAAGATGGGCACCTAATTGGTAAGGACATAATTTGGCCACCTAATGAGAAGAACTGACTCTCTGGTAAAGACCTTGATGCTGGGAAAGATTGAAGGCAGGAGGAGAAGGGGACAACAGAGGACTTATGTCAGTGACAACTTATGTAACTGACTCAATGGACACAAGTTTGGGTAAACTCCGGGAGTTAGTGATGGACAGGAAAGCCTGGCATGCTGCAGTCCTTGGGATCTCAAAGAGTCGGAAAGGACTGAGCGACTGAACTGTAGGACATAGAAGACCTGAATAGCACTATTAACAAGCTCGATTTAATTGACCCAACAACAGCAGAATTCTTTTTGTTTGCACATGGAACACCTACCACAATAAAACATACTCTAGACTGTTTAGGGAGGGAGGGAAGCTTTTTTAAAGAACTGAGATTATACAAAGTATCTTCTCTGAGCCAACTAATAATATTAAATTAGAAATCAATAACAGAAAAATATCTGGGAAATTTCCAAATATTTGGAAAATAAACTATGTACTTCTAAAGCAATTCATAGGTCATACATGACATCAATAGGCAAATTTGAAAATATTTAATTGCATGAAAATATAATAAATCAAAAGTTATGAGATGCAGCTAAAGTAATGCTTCTGGTGAAATTTTTAGCATTAAATGATTATATTAGAAAAAAATGAGGCTCAAATCAATACCCTAAGCTTCCACCTTAAGAAACTACAAAAATTAAAGCAAATTAAATTCATAGCCAATAGAGGGGAAAAAATAATACAGATAAAATTAAAAACAATCAAACTGTTTCACTGAAACAACAAATTCAAAATAATAAAATTGATTAAACCAAAAACTGTTTCAAGAGGACCAATAAAATTAATAAATTTCTAACCAAACTGATCAAGAGAATAAGACAAAAATTTCCAAAATCAGGATTGAAAAAATGAGCATAGGTACATAAATCCTCCATGAAATATTAACAAATTGAATTAAACATAATGTTGAAATGATACTATATCATAATCACTTAAGATTTATCCCAAGAATACAAGGTTTTCTCAGCTTTCAAAAATAAATCAAAGTAATTAGCTAAATCAAGAGATTAAAACAGAAAACATATATGATAATCAAAATTGATGCAGGACAAGCATGTAACAAATTTCAATATCCATTCATAATAAAGAGAAAAGTCTCAGCAAACTAAGAACAGAAAGGGACATCCTTAACCTGATCAAGGGCATCTAGAAAACAAGTAAACATCTTGCTGAACATGTGTACACCCATGGTGGATTCATCCCAATGTATGGCAAAACCAACACAATATTGTAAAGTAAAAAGTCTTTATTGAATTTGTTACAATAAAAAAAAGAAAAAGAAAAACAGAAGGCTTTCCTCTGAGGTTAAGAACAAGGAAAAGATGTCCACTTTCACCACTCTTATTTAATATCATTTGGAGTTCCTAGCCAGTGTAATAGGTGAGATAAAGAAATAGAAGGCACAGAGATTGGAAAAGCTGAAATGGAACTTAAATTCTTATTGTCAGATGACATGATTGTCTACATAGAAAATTTTGAGGAAAAGGGAACAGAGGCCTAAATATACCTAAAACTATAAAATTTCTATTAATAGAAGAAAATTAATATTAATAGAGAAATATTCATGATCCTGGGTTAGCAAAGATTTCTTAACATGACGACCAAACTGATTCACCAAAAAACAATTAATATATCAGACTTTATTAAAAATTAAGAACTTCTTCCCAGTGAAAGACACTGTCCAGAGAATAAAAAAACAAATCCAGAATATGAAAAAATGTTTGCAAAACACATTTCATAAAAATAATTTGTTTCAGAATATAGAAAGAACTCAAAACTCAAAGCAATTCAATTTTATTTATTATTGTATGTACTTGTTTCTTTATGTATTTATTTATTTTTGGCTGTGTCAGGGCTTCATTGTGGCACATGGGATCTCTCGTTGCAGCTCGTGGGCTACCCTCTAGTTGTGGCTCACAGGTTCCAGAGTGTGTGGGCTCAGTAGTTGTATCGCTGATGTTTGGTTGCCCTGTGGCATGTGGGATCTTAGTTTCCCGCAGGAATTGAACTTGTGTCCCCTGCATTAGAAGGTGGATTCTTAACCACTGAACCACCAGGGAACTCCCCTAATTTTAAATAGGCAAAAGATTTGGACACTTCAACAAATAAAATACATGAGTGGCAAAGAAGCATATAAAAATATGCTTAACTGCTGGGGTCCAGCCCCAGCGGGTCCGGGGGTCTTGAGGGATGAGTGGCGTCAACGAAGTACTGAGCTGAGTCATTGCGGTGATGGAGCAGTCTCTCTCCTTTATTGTTGTCGGTTTACAGTTTTATAGCCAAAAAACATCCCCATTACATCACCTATCATTCTATACAATTTTTTGTTTTCTACCTTCCATAGCAACCTTATCATTGAGCTCATTCCCCAATCTATCATGAAACATTCCCCTTGCAGAAGTCAGATTTCTGTGTAATTAGATTTAACAATAGTATGTTTACCATTTGATTGTCTTCAGCATACTTCATTCAGTCATGATAAGTACATCAATCTAAGTAGAAAGGTTACATTTCTCTTATCAGGTGCAACTATGTAGAAGCTAGAGGGAAGGGCTTGAGCTTGAAACTGTTTTATTCTATTAACCTACTCCCGTTCTTACAAGGAAAACAGGAAAGAGGACAAAGAGACAGTTTAGCAGCACTGCTTTAGCAATAAAATACTATTAACCTTATAACTACTATAATGAATTCCTATGTCTACATTATCCTAAAGCAATCAGTGTCTCCAACTATGCTGGCCACAGTTATGAGCATTCCTAAGTCCCATTCCACCCTGATTTCTTCAAGGAAGGGAGCCTCCACCGTGGAGTGGTCGAGGGAGTGGGAGGTGGAAAGGTGACCCAAGTACAAGCCCTTCTGGTGGTGGCCTTGCCATGACCCCCAGAGAACTCTTGGTAAACTCCCCAGTAATGAGTAGGAGGTGTAGTGATCTATTTAAATGTCCCTTTTATTCCTCCTTAGTCCTCAGGGAAGGCAATTCACCTTCCCGGATCCTCTGGTCAATAAGGTCTGGGGGAATTATCTCAGGACGAATTCTTTCCAACTGTGACTGACCTACTGAGATGAGCTAATGTTCTGAACATGGACAGAACTCCCAAAAAAAATACCAGGAGGGGCCTTGCCCGGGATGCCCCGATAAAGAAAGTCCGCTTTGCAGTTTCCTTCTTAGTCTCGTGACCTTGTCATCCGAGCAAGGGGGCATCCTGACGGCTCCCGGCACGTAACATCATCAATCCTTGCATGCTTAGTCATTCAGTCATGTCCAGCTCTTTGCGACACTACGGACCATATCCCACCAGGCTCCTCTGTCCATGGGATTCTCTGAGCAAGAATACTGGAGTGGGTTGCCATGCCCTCATCCAAGGGATCTTCCCAACCCAGGGATCGAACCCAGGGATATCTTATGTTTCCTACATTGGCAGGCACGTATTTACCACTAGTGCCATCTGGGAAGCCTTAGGGAAATGCAAACCAAGACCACAGTGAAAGATGACTCTGTTCTAATAGAATGATTTTTTTAAAAAATACAGCTTCTGAGGAGGAACTGGAGCTCTGGTACATTGCTTGTGAATATAAACACACAAATACAAATGTATTAGATACATACATACTTGTGTATACACACATGCAAACAAATGATTCTCTCATTGTTTTTTGTGTGTGTATATACAAATCAAAACATATCTGTATATGTATATATTGTTCAGTCACCAAGTCATGTCTGACTTTTTGCAGCCCCATGGAATGCAGTGTGCCAAGCTTCTGTGTCCTTCACCATCTCCCAAAGTTTGCTCAAACTCATATTACTGAGTCAATGATGCCATCCAACTATCTCATCCTGTGTCGCCCCATTCTCCTCCTGCCCTCAATCTTTCCCAGCAAGAGGGTCTTTTCCAATGAGTTGGCATCAGGTGGCCAAAGTCCTGGAGCTTCAGCTTCAGCATCAGTCCTTCCAAAGGATAGTCAAGGCTGATTTCCTTTAGGATTGACTGGTTTGATCTCCTTGCTATACATACATACAAATTTACATGTTCCTTGTGTATACATACATAAAAAATGGTATGGCCACTTTGGAAAAGAAATTGGCAGTTTCTTATAAAATTAAACATAAAATTTATCACATGACCCAGCAATCTCACTCCTAGGTAATGTATGAAATGGAACGTATGTTCACACAAAAACTTGCACACAAGCATTTACAATGACTTTATTTATAGTCACCCAAAACTGGAAACAACCTAACACTTCTTTCAACTGACAAATGAATGAGCACATGGTGTTCCGTTCACACAATGAAACACTACTCAGCAATAAAGAGAAATGAACAACTGATAGATTCAACAACATGATGAAATTCAATGCATTATGCTGAGTGAAAAGCAAAGGAGTGCACAATGTAGGATGCTATGACAGTTTGGAAAATATTGTGGACATTCAGGACATTCTGGAAAGACCAAATTATAGGAACAAATTGGTAATTATCAGGGGCTAGAGGCTAGGGGAGGAAATGACTACAAAGGGCCAAAATGAGGCCATCCTGAGGAGAATTGGAACCGTCCTGTATCTTGTATATGGGATGATTACATGACTACGTGTTTTTGTTAATGTTCATATACCAATGAACTATGGATTTTCCTCTAATTTAAAAAAGTGAATTGGGGAAGAGAGGAGATATGGAACCTGACTGCAGTGGGGCAGGAACTAACTAGGTCAGCACTGTAGTGGGATTTGGAACAGGGGTTAGAGTGATGGTTAGGGATAATGTGATGGATCAATCCTCGAAGGAACACTGGGGAGAGGGATGGGGGTGGACAAGGAACAGGTGGAGGACCCATGAGGGCTCCAACTAAAACCTTGCCACGGGGAGGGAGGAGGGAGGGGGGTTCTGGAGGGGGAGCATATATAAACCCATGGTGATATCATGTCATTGTATCACAAAACTAATAAAAAAAAAAAAAAAACCCTGCCACAGATCTCAGGCATCTCATCCGTGGCTTCTCCCATTTAACGTGTCTGACAGTCATTTGGAAAACACATCAGACAAACAAGCCCCTGCTGGTGCTTTCCATGTGCTCCCTGGTGAAAAATGGGTACCTCTTTTGGGAGGGCAGCTGAGAAGGTACCCCCACTGGCCATGTGTCCTGAGAAACCAAAGGATGGGGTCAGGACTGAGAACAACTTTCACATTAATGTGACAAGGGAAGGGTAGGATGTTTCTACGGTGAAGTTTTCAAAGAAGAGGCATGCATTACTCAGTAAAACCTTTCATGAGCACAGATGCAAACTCAAAGGGCGATGCCAGACACAGCTCACACAGTTGTTGAGGGAGGGTGGACATAGAGTTGTGTGTTCCAGCAGCAGGCGGGAGAGGTCTACCACATCCTGATGACTCTACTCCAGTTTTCTCTCTCCTTCCATTTCCTTTATTGCACATAAAGCCACTAATGCATGTGCACAAGTGTATCACATTTTTATTTATTTTCTACATGGTCAATGATTCATTTTGATGGACATCAAATGGAGATGAATAAAAATGGATTTTGTAGACATACTCCCTTTCTTCATTACCAATTCGCTCATTCCACTTTTATCTTCTAGTAAATTAATTGGTACACTGTCATTGTTTAGCAACAACAAATTCTTGTATATCTTATTTGGAGAACTTTCATACCTTCCATATTTTGTAAAGCTGAGAAGTGGTTTGTAACTTTCTGGTATTTGACCATTTCTTATAAAGCAATCTGCCTTTAGCTGGGGGCACAACACTCTTAAGTAGAGACTTCTCCCTTCAAGTCAAGTATGTATGCGTGCTAAGTCGCTTCAGCCATGTCTGACTCTTTGTGACCCCATGTACTGTAGCCTGCTAGCCTCCTCTGTCCATGGGATTCTCCAGGCAAGGATACTGGAGTGAGTTGTCATGCCCTCCTCCAGGGATCTTCCCAAACAAGGGATCAAACCTGGGTCTCTTATGTTTCCTGCCTTAGCAGGCAGGTTCTTTACTCCTAGCACCACCTGGGAAATCCCAAGTCAAGTATCCAGATTTCCAAATACAATTCTGATTCAGGGGTTCTGCGGCAAGGCCCAGGAATCTCTATTTTGAACAAGTGTCAGAAGTGAGGCTGATGCTGTGGAAGTCCACCAGCCTGTGGGAGATGCTCTTCTCATCCAGAGATGGGAAAACTGGGGTCCTGTCCTGTGTGCTTGACTGGAGTTGGGAAGCACCTCATGGGGCTGCTCCTGACTTGTTTTTGGAGGCAGGAAGAGAAAATGGTTACCTAAAACAGTGCTTCCTAACCAGAAGACACAACAGAAGGAGGAAGTATGGTTCTACGATACGTTAGCGCCTTGGACAATGGGCCATGGGAGGGATGACCAGGTCTGAAGCCACAGAGAGGCACATCAGAGTGGCATTTCCATACGATACTGTGGGTTCTTTGTAAAAAGATTTGGGGGTATGGAAAAGGAGGGTTCCCTTCTATTCTCTTCACACTCTATCCACTGGAAAACCAGTTCTTCCTCCCAGGGCTGTCCTAGATATCAGTAACCCCACTTTTCTTCCCCTCAAGAGTCCAAGCAATAGCTCTGGTTTGTGGAGTGTGCCAAGGGTTGGGAGTAAGGACATGAATTGCAGGGGCCAAGATATGGATGAATTGACTTGCAGGCAAAAGCATGTGTTTCTCCTATGCAGCCACCTTCTCTGCCAAGCCTAGTGTACCCCCATCCCAGCACAAGGACCCCTCCCCAGGTGGGACTGTGAGTCTTGCCCACCCAGGGAAGACACCATGGTGCCCCTTTAACATTTAACATCCTTTCCTCCCCACCCACCCCCAGGGAACACTCAAGGTCTTTCTTCCTCCTTCTGTTCAGGAGACAAAGGCTCTTCCACTGTCATGGGTAATTTCAGGCTCTTTTTAAGGTAAAGTTTCTCATCACATCTAAGCCTGACATACTTACTTGCCTGGCTCTGCAGATTACTCAGAGAGCAGGGCACAGACAGCAGTAGCCCAGGGAAAAATTCCACTCCTTCCAGCTCCATTTTCCAATTATTTCTTTAAACCATTTACTTGATGACCAAATCTAGTGTCATCCCATATTTTATGGCCATAAGCAGACCCAGTGATAAGGGAAAATGGTTTCACGTCACTGTCAATGAGGGCCCTGCCTCCTCCAAGCCTGGAGGGACACAAGGATGCTTCCACACTCCCCCGTCTCTGCCTCTGTACACCTGCCACACCTCCAGGATCAGCTACCCTTGCCCACATTAGAAACTTCAGCTCTGTTCATTCCTTGCCCCATCCACATAGCAGCAAACCCCACCCCCAGCCCTACAAAGCCTTTCTCACCCTGGCACCCTCTCAAGCATACTCACCTCTCTGCCCTCACCTTCCACAGAGGAAGGTGACTGAAACTATCCACGGCAAAGCACTGTGCCAAATGCTTTCCTAACTATTGTGTCCTTTAGTCTTTGTAACAACCACACTTAACAGATCTAGTGATTTGCTCAAGGTCACATAGGAAGGAATACAACCTGAACCCAGCTCTGATTCTAAAACCTGTACTCTCCATCAGTGCCCTGACCAGCCTCTCCTAGGCCACCAGGGGTCTCCCCAAACCAACCCGTGGCTTCCCTTGGCCTCACCCTCTTTGATATCCAAGTAACAATTGACCGCTCTGACTTCTTTTTTTTTTTTTTATTTCAGAGTTCATGCACCTTCCTTTGCCATACTGCTTCTGTGTGTGCTTGTGCTAAGGTCGCTTCAGTTGTGGCTGACTCCCTGCGACCCCATGGTCTGTAGCCCACCAGGCCCCTCCGTCCATGGGATTCTCCAGGCAAGAACACTGGAGTGGGTTTCCATGCCCTCCTCCAGGGGATCCTCCTGACCCAGGGATTGAATTTGTGTCTCTTAGGTCTCTTGCATCGGTAAGTGGGTTCTTTATCAGTAGGGCCACCTGGGAAGCCCTGTACTGCTTCTACGTGGGCTCTATTAGATTGGTGGACTGCACATCCTTATGAACTCAAACCTGACTCTCTGGAAGAGGGGAAATGGTATCCTGGCTTGCGTAAAGCAGTTTTCAGGTTTTCTCAGCACTTAGGATGGGAATAATCCTGCCTGGGGAAAGCTGGCATGTGACTAGCCCTGAAGTGAGAGCCAGCCTCTTTCCACATTCTTCCTCTGTATCATCACACTGGGAAACAGTCAGAGCCAGGAATGAGAGGAAAGCTAAACACTGTGTGCTGGCCAGGATAGAGAAGTCTGTACCTTTGGTGGGAGAAAGCAGGTCATTTTTAGGATGTTTTTGAAGCACAAGGAGAGAAATGTTCAACCTCTTTTGACCCCTTGCAATGGGACTTGTGCCTTCACCTCTCTCCACATGTCACTGACACCCTAGTTTCGATTTATAATCCAAGGGCTTTTCTCTAATATTCATCTTCCTACAGCCTCTCACTGACATGGCATTGTTGACAACTCCTTCTTTTTTGGCCATTGATTCCTCTGTGAGCCACATGCACAGCTTCATGTTAATAAGCTTTCCTCCCACTTTTCTGCATATGCATTCTCTGTACTCATTAGGATCTTCTCTCGCTGTCCCTCAGTGTAGTTGTTTAGAAATGCCAGGTTTGATGCTGGGCAGATGTAGAAAGCGAGGCTGAAGATGGGGGTGTTGCAAGCCTGTGTAGAGAAGTGCTAACCCTTCTCTATAGAGAGTAGTTCTCCATTCCTGATTTCTGGGAGAAAGAATTTCCTAAACACTGTCCTCTTCCCATAACTCTAATTGCTGAGTTTAAAAAGAGAAACCAGCAATGTAATTCTAGCTCCTTCCTCTCCACTCCTAGAATGGGGATGGGGGTGGTCTTCCCATAGAGAGTGTGTACTCTCTATGGATCTCCACCATGCAACCACCTTAGCAGAACACGCCCAACCCTGCCTCATAGGAAGTCCTGGGATGTTCAAGCCCTGCAGACAAGTGGATCAACTGTTCTAGTTCTGGGCTTTAGTATTAGGAAATCAATTTGGTCTTGATATACACTGTATTCTTATTCTTTATGGATACAAAGACTTCATTTTGTTACCCATAGGACTTTTTCCTTTGTCTCATTTCTCAGTTCATTCAGAACTTAGGCAGGGAAGACAGGGCCTAGTATATGAACCCAATCACCCTATCATCTTCTAACAACTTCTTCACTCTCATTCTCAGCAGTCAGTTGTCTATCCTTTGACCAAAAAATTGAAGGACTTTTCTCTAACAAAAATGACAAACTCTGGAGAAAATACCCCCATTTTCTGATATTTTGGAGTGTCCTAGTATATCATTCAGCTTACCACCAGTCATCCTAAAAAAAAGTCTGCCAGTCAATAAGCCCTCACCAGTTCCCAACCAGATTTTTTAAGTTTGTTCTTAAATTACTTCATAAATACAGAAAAGTTGCAAAAATATTAAAAGAACTCCTGTATACCCTTCACCTACATTCCCAAAAGTATTAACCTTTCATCATATTTGCTTTATCTCATTCAATTTACTTATCTATATCTATCATTTTGTGTATATATATGTATATATATATATATATATATATAATTTTAAAACCATTTGAGAGGAAGTTGCAGGCATGATGCCTCTTTACTCTTAAGTACATCACTGTCAGTTTCCTAATAATGAAGACATTCTCTTAAATAACCACAATATAAATATTGAAACCACAAAATTAATATTCAGATGGTAAAGAATCTGCCTGAAATGCAGGAGATGAGGGTTTAATCCCTGGGTCAGGAAGGTCCCCTGGAGAAGGGAATGGCAACCCACTCCAATATTCTTGCTGAAGAATTCCATGGACAGAGGAATCTAGTTGGGAGCTGGTGAGGGCTTATTGAGGAGAAGGCAATGACACCCCACTCCTGTACTCTTGCCTGGAAAATCCCATGGACGGAGGAGCCCGGCGGGCCACAGTCCATGGTGACTGCTCTGACTTCTGAGATCTCTTTGCCTCTCCTCTGTGTCTCTTCCCCTCCACCCTCCCCTCTTGACCATCAGCGCCCCATCCCTTTCTCCACCCCAGGTCAGATCTTTAGCCTTCTTCTCTTCTCCTTTTACTTTTACTAGTTGGCTTCAAGTTCCAACTCTTATTTCTACCCCATGTCTGTCCACCTTGTTTGAACAGCTCTCCCCAAACTTCTCCTGAACTCTAGATGTGTGTTTGCAAACGCTTCACCTTTCCTTCCCACACTGTCTTTACAATCAGTGGGGCTGGAGATACCTGGGCCCCTCTCTTCCCCCCCACATGGGCTAGAGAGCCCAGGGTCAGCTTGGCTTCCGTCCCTCTTGCCGTACTCTGCACTGATGGAGTTTCTTGTTCACACTTCCCTCCCCGTGAATTCTCAGCCTCAATCCTGAGGCTTAGGTGTCACCTGGAGGCCGTTGGGAGCTTGTAATCACCACCCTCTTTAGGAACTTGCAGCCTGGGGATGGGTACTAGTCCTGGAACCCCCTCACCTGAGCCAAGACCTCTGTGCTTTGCTGGCCAGTCGAGTTGGCTCACAAAAGGCTACTGCTAGACTTGGCTCAGATGCCACCTCTGCCTGGAAGCCACCCATCTTAACTGGCCATTTTCTGCTCTGGACTCTGATAACACCTGCACTAATCTTAATACATCATTGTTCTGTGCTACATTCTGGGGACCCTGGTGTGGAGAACACATGGCCCCAGTTTTATTGGAGGAAACAGACATAGAGAAAATGCACAAGGTGGGTCTTGACACCTGTGAGGGAATGACGGAAGCAAGACTGGACAGAGGGCAGACTTATACTAAGTTGCAGCACAATGGAGTCCTCAGCTAATTCTATGAGGAACTCTGAGCTGGATGGCCCTCTAGAGCTGTCTCAAATGAGGCAAGAAGATTGGCCTTTACCCTGCTCCCAAGCCCTAGAGTGTGGGCTGCTACCAGCAAGGGTGTGGGCCTTAGACAGGGCTTCTGGCTCCAGCTGAAGGCAATTGCCAGCAAGGACTGCAGTGATCCTGTCATTGCAGCCAATACTTACTCCAGGCAGCTGGAGAAGCAAGTGCCTCTGTCTATTAACGGGGGTCTGGGTCACAGCAGAGCATCCACTCCAGGGCACACGTGAGGATGCCTAAAGAGGTGATAGCCAAATCTATTTTGAAGGGAGAAGAAATAAGAGGACAGTAAGAGATTCTGGGTCTTGATATACACTTATAGGTCTTTGTCGAGTAGACCATCCAAACATCTTCTGTTCCATCAGCTCTTTCTCATATAAACATGGCAATAATAGCTCATGTTATCTCTGCATTTGCTATGGGTCAGGCCCTGTGCTAAGTGCTTCACTTGCTTAGTTCATCTTTACAACACCCTAGGAATTAAGTACTATTGCTGCCCTCATCCTACACAAAAAGAAAGCCAGGCTTAAAGAGGACAAACGACTTGGGCAAGGTCACGCAGTAAATAAGAAGGGGCTCCCTCTGCCTCAAATGCCTGCTGTTTCTCACTAGTGACCTCCCTTCATCCTTCAAAGCTCAATCTCCACTCATTCTATCAAGATTTCTTCACTCCTTTAGGAACATCAGGGGTTTCCCAGATGGCGCTAGTTGTAAAGAATCTGCCTGCCAATTCAGGAGACATAAGAGACATTGGTTTGATCTCTGGGTCAGGAAGACCCCCTGGAGGAGGAAGTAGCAAACCATTCCAGTATAGTCAGACAGGACTGAGCAACTGAGCACTCAGGAACATCAGATCCCTGCACCTGGCTTGCAGACAGTAAGCTTCCCCAGGGCCACACACCTTGGTTTGTAGCCCCTTCGCCATATAAGACAAGGTCACCTAGGAGACTCGATCCAGCTTTGTGGCTTTACTGATTTAAGTGGGATTTCACATCTCTTATTCTGGACTCTGGCTTTACTCACACCAGGCAAAGGGGCTAGAAACCAAGGTGTTAAGGTTCTTCAACCAGGGCAGCTAAGCTACACTGGGGCCTGAACTTGTAGTCTGCAGTTGAACATTATGCCATTCTCACCTGAGCCCTGGGAAGCTACCTCCCCTTGACCTGTGCTGGTCATCTGGTCTACCCAACTGAGCCAAGTGAGACTGGGGGACTTCAGGAGTCCTTTCTGCTGTGAAACTCTGTTCTGAAAGAACACATTCACTGCATTCCCAAGGGGAGCACCAGGAACAGTCCATATCTGTGTTTTGTCCCCACTGGTTGTCGTGGATCCATTCCTCAGAAGCAGGCCCTGAGACGGGAGTTCATGAGACTGGCTAAGAGAGTGCTCCAAGGAGAAACCAGTAAGGGAGTGGGAGGAGCAGAACAGAAAAAAACAGAAGAAGATTGTGCTTTGGGCAAAATTCTAGACTCGGCTCAATGTCAATTACACAAGATGAGGTAGGGTAGCTAGGCTTCCACGGACCAGCACTAGTCTGGCACTCGGCCATCTGTGCATGTGTGCAGGCAGCATGGCTTAAAAGCCTGAAGGTCAGAGTCGCAGGTGCAGAGCCTTAGACGACATGCTCTTGTACCCCAGAGGATGCACGCACAGCCGCAGACACACACTGGGGGGATCAGAGCACATCCTCTACACTGCGGTAGGGGCGTTCACCTCCCCGTACAGAGCAGGAACCTTGTGTGTTGCTCAGCCAGCTGAGATCAGAAGCTGCCCAGGCACCCAGGGAGACGATGCCCAGAAGGCTCTTGTTTTCATAGTCCATGCTCGTCAAGTTGATCGAACTGATTTCACTGGAGGGAAGCGACACTCAATTTCAGGAAGACTGGAATCCAGGGAGAAGGGAAGATTTCGTTTTCCCCAAAACCTAGGAACTGAAGTGCAGTCTCTGAGATGGCAGGAACCCATGCTTTCATCTGAACGCCTCCCCTAGCAGATAGCAGACTTCATAGGGAAGGTCCCTAGGGAGGCTGACCTTACATGCTGAGGCTCCCCACCTTAGTAAAGACCTCCAGCTAGTGCTGACCCCTGAAACCTCACCCTGGGGGAGTCCGGCCCAGAACGTGGCAGCTATGGATTTCTCCTCTATCCTGACAAATGGGGGCTTGCAGCCAGTTTAATTGGCTTCCCAGGTGGCGCTAGTGGTCAAGAACCCGCCTGCCAATGCAGGAGACATGAGACACTGGTTCAGTCCCTAGATTGGGAAGATCCCCTGGAGGAGGGCATGGAAACCCACTCCAGTGTTCTTGTCTAGAGAATCCCATGGACAGAAGTGCCTGGCAGGCTGCAATCTATAGGATCGCAAAGAGTCAGACACGACTAAAGTGACTTAGCATGCAAAGCAAATAAAATAATATGACATTCTTTCACCCCTAGCAAGAACAAATCCCTTCTTCAGTGCTCCTACATGTGGAGGGCATTTCCTTGATACTAGGAAATAGTGACTACCCTTCCTCCCCGGGAGACCCTGATCTCCTTAGGCGAAGGAGGATGGTTCCCTCCAGCATTTCTGCATCCCGGGTACAGGAGCCCAGCACAGTGCAGCTCTGTAATAAGTGGATCTCCTGTAACCAGCCTTCCTCTGCATCACAGTATCGTTGGTTGTTTGCATTTCTACATCCCTTCCCATCACTCTGTAGCTCTCCAAGTATGTATACCAGTGCCTAACTCAGAGCAGGTACTCATAAATGTTTTATGAAAGAAGAGAGGGATAGATGGATGAATAGATAGCTGGGATGGACAGAAGGACTGATAGATGCAGGCTAGTGAGCAAGTGAAGGAATGCTTGCTCCAGAGTGATGTATTTGGGCTGCTGCCATTTCCTGTTGGCTGAGCAATGAACTTGCCACAGGGCCAATCAGTTTGAAATGCAGGGGAATGCACGGCCAGAGGAAAGTTCTGCTGTCTCTCCTTTACCCTGAAAACCACCACCCCGAGGGCTAAGGGAGGCCCTTGAGACCAATTCCGCCATCAAAAGGGAAAAACCCTGACAAAATGCTTTGCATTCAGAAAATTAACATTTATAACACAGCCAGAGAGCTATGAAAATATCTTCCCAGCTAAGGACCAGGCAATGCTATCTTGGTGGTTTCTGATGAGCAAACACGTCACCTCTCCTACCTTCCCACATTCCAGATACCCTGAGGTGTGGAACCAGAACCCTTTTTCATACATTGCACTTGGGAGTGCACATTGATACAGCCTCTACTCAAGCGCAATTTGGCAATATCTGATAACATTTTTAATGTGCATACTAGTTAATCCAGGCATTCTACTTGTAGGAATTTCTCCTCCAAATATAATCACGTGCGTGTGTGTTTGCTCAGCCACTCAGTCATCTTCAACTCTTTGCAATCCCATGGACTGTAGACTGCCAGGTTCCTCTGTCCCTGGAATTTTCCAGACAAGAATACTAGAATGGGTTGCCATTTCCTACTCCAGGGGATCTTCCTGACCCAGGGATCGAACCTGGATCTCCTGCATTGGCAGGTGGATTCTTTACCACTGAGCCACCTGGGAAGCCCAAATACAGTCACATACACATACAAAAAAAAAAAAAAAAACTGTAAGAGCAAAGCATGGAAACTATCAAACTCTCCATCCAAAGAGGACTAGGTAAATAAGTAGGGATATATTCTGCAGCCATCACAAAGAATGAGACTTCTAGATGGAAGGCCAGTGTATCACCAAGATACACTGCTAAGGAAGGAAAAACAAGGTGCAGATCCACGTGCATCACCTTTTGTGTGTGACGGTCTTATCTAGCATAGACAGGAGGGAGGTGATGCCTCATGTTGTCACTTCTTGAGAGCACCTCATGGAAGGAGAGGAGAGGGAGAAGACTGCACTAATTCAGGAGGCTGTGGCTCTGGGATCCTCAGCCCCTCACTTCAGAGTCTGGGGGTGGAGTGAGCACTTGCCACTTTGTAGAAGTGTTCTCTTCTGATCAAGTTCTCTTTGGTCCTGATATCTGTAGGATGTGTCAGAATGCAGAGGTCAGAATGCTCACTAAGATGCTCTCTGGAGATGCAGGGCACTACTGGGCCAGACTCACCTCTCAGATATTCCTGGAATGCAAGAGATCAGCCCTGGGTCCAGCCTGAGGTGTTGTGAGGACTCAGTCTCAAGCTGCCTTCTCATGGGCCATGAGCTCTTTGCAGCTTGGCTCACATCCTATGTAGGGTGAGTACAGGAAAGCCAGGAGAGGACAGAACACAGAGTAGGAGGGACCCAATATCTGGACCACTTCCCCATGTGTCAGGGATGGGCCGCTGTGTGAGTCTTGGAGAAAGTTAGCCTTCCTCTTCCAGGAGAACTGAAAGGCCCTGACTTGTTCCCTTTAGCCTGGGCAGCCAATGGCTAGATGATGCCCAAAGTTCATATGAAGGAATCTCCTACCAGAGATTTAGACTAGAGTGAGTGACACTTGGAAGCAGGGTGGTCAGATGGCTGGGGTGCAGCAGAAGCAACAGGGCCAGTGGTGACATCTGGTGTCCATGATGATGGCCACAGAGTCCTGTCACATGACCTCAGCTGTCTTCCTGGTGGCCTATGGTTCCAGCTCATTTCCAGCTCATTTCCCTCATTTTCCTGCCTCTCTTGATTCTGTAAGGACCCATATCTTGCTCCCGACAGTCAGAACACAGGTCTATTGTGAGCAACCCAGAACCCTCATGGTCACAGAACAGAAAGGAGGGACAGAGGCAGAGAGGGAGGGAAGAAAGAATATGAGGCTGCTAATGAGAAGTTGCTGTACAACAGAGGGAGCTCAGCCTGGTGCTCTGTGATGATCTAGAGGGGTGGGATCGGGGGTAGATGTGGAAGAAGGTTTGAGAAGAAGGGAATATAGGTATGCTTGTGGCTGATTCATGTTATTGTGCAGCAGAAACCAATACAACATTGTAAAGCAATTAACCCCCAATTAAAAATAAATTTTAAAAAGTTTAAAATTAAAGACTATGATACTAACAGACACTTCTGTGGCATCTAGGGGAATTTAAGGCTTTTTCCAGCCCATTCCCCACCATCCACATAAGCCTGGACAGATTTCATCACCCTTCTCATTATGCTTATGTTCCTGGCACACATCCCTGCTCTAATACTTGTCACCTTGTATTAGTTACATGTCTGCCTCCTTCACTTGCTTATAGGTGTTTGGAGGGCAATTCATGCTTTCTCTCCCTGGGACTCAATTTCCCCATCTTTAAACAAGGTAAGATTATCTCCAAGGCTACTTGATTTTGTGTTTGTTTGTTTGTGCTTTTTTAAAAAATAATTTGTTTTAATTGAAGGCTAATTACTTTACAATATTGTAGTGGTTTTTGCCATACATTGACATGAATCAGCCATGGGTGTACATGTATTCCCTATCCTGAACCCCCTTCCCACCTCCCTCCCTATCCCATCCCTCAGGGTCATCCCAGTGCTCCAGCCCTGAGCACCGTGTCTCATGCATCGAACCTGGACTGCGATCTATTTCACATATGATAATATACATGTTTCAATGTTATTCTCTCAAATCATCCCACCCTTGCTTTCTCTCAGAGAGTCCAGAAGTCTGTTCTTTACATCTGTGTCTCCTTTGCTGTCTCACATATAGGGTCATTGTTACCATCTCTCTAAATTTGACTGTTATGTGGGTTGGTTCATGCATTCAACAAAGCCTGCCTTTCTGGAAGACTCTAGCTGGATTAAAAACATGAGGAAATTTAGCCTCAGAGAGAGGAAAGACGAACTGCTCAAGGTTAAACAGAACCAGAAGTACGGACACAGTATCCATATTACTGTAGGACTCCAGATTCTACACAAACAGATGCTTGTTCTTTAAAGAGTCCTCATCTCTTGTACTCAAGAATTTATTTGTAGATCAATACCCATTAACAACTGAGGGAGGACGGCCAAGACTTCAGCAAAGGTCAGGTCCTCCTTGATGTGTCCAGAATAGCTGGGAATCACCCTCCAAGTGGTGCGGTAAGTCAGCAGAGGTGCTCCAAGCTGGCCCTGCCCACCACCCCCGACCCCGTCCAGTCCTCTAGGCCTTCCTGATGAATCACCCAATACATCGGCTGCCTTCTGAAGACAAGTAACTTCTCTCTCATTTTACTATAATCAAATGGGCGTAGTTGTTGAACAAATGAATACATGAACCTCAATTTTCTCTGTAAGTGAAAAGGTTGGACTGGAATTAACAAGAGGCTCCTTGAAGCTCCTTCTAGCTCTGACATTGTCATCCATTGCTCAGTGGGTGTACAGCTGGGTTATGTAAGGTCCTGGCCTCACCAACTGTTTGGAAGAATGCTGTCTTTTCCCCAGCCAGACAACGGCAGCCTGAACGCAGGGGTTTTTCAGTCCTCACCGGGTATGTGTCAATGTCTGTTGATGGTGTGGTGGGGGTCTCAGCACTGGCCCACTGGATCTGTCCCTTGCTGGCCCCACCTCATACTCCCTTCACCTCCCCTCTGACTACAGCAGGGCCTAGTCTGCTCCCAGCTCAGAAGTGCAGGACCACTAAAAAGCCTTGGAGTGGTCCTCCATGGCCATAAGGCTGGAGGGTCTGCAGAAACACATAAACTCCCCAGAAGCTTCTAGCAGGATGGAGACCATGTCAAGCAATGTACCCTTGATTTGGCTTCTCCTTACCCATTTCACTCCCCCAGCCCCGCACTCAGCTCCCTGAGCTCTCCCTGCAAATGCGCCACATGCACCCTGGCCTGAGGCTCTGCCCAAAAATGTCTCCAGATGTTGTCGTGTCGCCTGCTGGGGTGGGGTGGGATGGGGGGAGGGTAAAACTGGCACAGATGAGAACCACTCTGGGTTAATCAGAAATCATTCAATTGGAAGAGCCATGTGTACCCCAATGTTCATCGCTGCATTGTTTACAATAGCCAGGACATGGAAGCAACCTAGATGTCCATCAACTGACGAATGGATAAGAAAGCTGTGGTACATATACACAATGGAATATTACTCAGCATTAAAAAAAAA
>ML660200.1:3267815-3357760 GCA_007570785.1 Antilocapra americana | reverse complement strand
ATAAGACAATGAAATCATATATGTCAGACCATATATAGGACAGAGCCTGGGACTGTAAGGGCTGTGTGAGTGCGACATCTCATTACTTATCTCTTAAGGTGAAAGGACACTAGAGCAAAATAGGACAGTAAGTGATTCTTTTAGGGGATCTTGGTTTTTCCTTACTGATTTCCTAGCCTAAAGGAAAATAATGTAGGCAGAAGTTAACGAACATTCAACAAAGGACAAGAGGGAGTTGGCAAAAGGCATGACCACTCTGCAGAGCTGGCTGGAGAGATGGCCTTGAAACCCAATGGTGGGCCAGCCAAACGTTCTGGAATCCAAGCTTCTTGAATGTTCAGGGGCTCATGTTGAGAGAGTTATCTTCTAAGCAGGTTGATTAGAAGTCTAGGGGTCCCCAAGAAAACAGGGGTCTGGAATTCACAAGAAGGAGAAAAGGACAAGTGGTTTTTTTCTCTGCACTCCTTAGCCTTAGTCAATTACACAACTCAGTTTAAACTCTATACTAAGGATTATACATCAATGATATATCTAGCTGGAGGACAGTTTCTCCTCCCTGAAAACCTGACTAATCCTGATATCTTAAGATGTATACTATGGGAGTGGGTCTGGAAGATCTTTCTAAGATAATCCTGTTCTCTTAAGATGTATAGTAGGTCTGGAAGATCTTTCTATTGTCAAATGTTAATCCTGTTATATCAAAATGTAAATTATAGGAGTAGGTCTTGTGAAGTCTTTACAAGGATTATATAACAATAATGTATCCTCCTTGAGGACAGTCTCTGGATTAAATTTTCTGGCTAATCCCGTTATTGATTCAGTGTATAACTCCTTTGCTAACTCTAGCAAGGGGGTACTCTTTCTGCCCCCTTCTGATGTCTATGTCAGAAGTTTTCTCTATCTACTTTATACTTTAATAAAACTTTATTACACAAAAGTTCTGAGAGATCAAGCCTTGTCTCTGGCCCCGGATTGAATTCTTCTCTTCCGGAGGCCAAGATTCCGGGTGTCTTTGCTGTGATTTCATCAACAACCTTTCAATGTTTTCCTACCCGGTCCACATGGTGGTCTGCTCCCAGCCAACAGTGGAGCAAACACAGCTCCAATTCCATGTCCTAGGTGCCTGACATGGACTCAGCTTGCTCCCCTTCCCTCAGGCCCCAGAGCATGCTAACCATACAGCAGGTATTCAAGACAGTCGCTCATGAAAGTCTGAGAACCTGGAGCACGTAACTGACATGGGGCTGGAAAACTTCCAGCAGAGTGTCCCACAGCACAGTTTCTAAGAAGTTGCTAGATTCCACCCTGTTTCAGGAACCCTTTTTTCTTTCAATCTTCCTTTTGCCTCACTTTGAGCTCTGGCTCCTCACCCTCTCTCCTCTCTTCAGGCGAGTAGCCTGAAATGCAAAATACCTGTTATTTAAAATACAAGAAAATTTGGACTTCCCTGGTGGTGCAGTGGTTAAAAATTTGCCCGCCAAAGCAGGGGATATGGGTTCATTCCCTGATCAGGAAGATTCCACGTGCTGTGAGGCAACTAAGCCCATGCTTCACGACTACTGAGCCCATGTACCGTAGAGCCCATGCCCTGCAACAAGAGAGGCCACAGCAATCAGAAACCCACGCACCACAGCAAAGCGTAACCCCTGCTCGCCACAGCTAGAGAAAGCCAGCATGCAGCAACAAAGACCCAGGTCCAGTGCAACCAAACTAATAAAAATACTTTAGAAAAAAAAAAGGAAAAGGAAAATTTATCTCCCGTTAGTCTGATTCCTGTGCTCCTAGGTGTGAGGTGAAGGATTAAACAGGAGTTTGACTTTCATGGCCAAGGTGGCGTCCCAAAGGGGCATATCTCGTTCTCTTTCCCTCTCTGAGAGTAATTCTGATTTCCTCCTGGCCCAGGGCACTCAGATTGTAGCCTGTGTTTAAGAATAATATAATTCTTCATATGAAAGAAGCATCCCACACAAAAGAGATGAAGCTGCCCACTAACTGGTAAAGAACTCTGAGAACTGGGCGAGCTGGTATGAAGCTTGGCTAGGGTGTCTGGGTGTGTGATTATGACTACATTCTTGCATTGCAAATGCTAGAAGGTATGGAGGAGCCCACTAAAGAGGGAAATAACAGGTCCATAGTTCCCCACCTGTGATGTGCCCAGAGCAATAACAGAAGGCTTCAAGTCTTGCTGCTTGCCACCCCTACCCCAGTCCCACTCCCTGCTCCTGCAGTGCTGCCAGCCCCACTCAGCCTCTGGTGGCTTGCCCCTCAGTGGGCAGGGTTTTATAGCCTAGAAAGTCAAGTTCAAGTTGGAGCCATCCCAGAATAGTCAAGCTAGAACAGCCTGTGGGTATTATAAGCTACCACCATTTCAGTGCTCTGATAAGAAACTGAGAACAGAGAGAGTGACTAAGTTCAAAGGTACCCAACTCGGTTAGGGAATCTAGGTCCCTCTGAGATGCAGGGTGGATGCCTCAGACCCCAGGCACTCCCTGGGGTACAGGCTTGAAACGCATGTGGCTGTACAGTCTCCCATCTCTTTCTCACACAGGCCGGAGTGTACAGACCCCAAAAGGCCACAACCCACCACCACACCATAGCAACCGCAGCGCACCGGCGGTACCACTTCCTGACCAGGTGCACGTGGCCACCAGCCAGCACTGGCAAATTTCAGTTTACATCTTCATTAGAGGATTGGGTCGACAAGCTTTTTCTTTAATGAAGTGGAAGAGAATAAAAGTTTAAATCTCAGATCTTACCGCACATGGTGAGGATATGTTTTGTCTCCTCACACTTCTGTTTCAGGTATGGATCTATAACCTATATATAAGTAAGTATGTATTAGGCCAGATTGTATGACTCTGAGAAAAAGCTTTATACACATTTGACAAACCAACCATCCATCAAAAGCTTTCAAATATGATGTGGTGATGGGTTAATCACTAAGTCGTGTATGACCCTCGTGACCTCACAGATTGTAGCCCACCAGGCTCCCCCAGCCAAGGGATTTTCCAAGCAAGAATACTGGAGTGGGTGCCATTTCCTTTTCCAGGGGATCTTCATGAGCCAAGGATCATATCTATTGCACTGCAGGTGGTCTGGACATTTGCCAATTGAAGTTGAGCCTGGAAGAAACCTATGGTTCAGTTGCTGCCGGGGTCCAGCCCCGGCGGGTCCAGGGGTCTTGAGGGATGAGTGGCATCGGCTCAGTACTCGGTACTGAGCTGAGTCATTGTGGTGATGGAGCAGTCTCTCTCGTTTATTGTTGTTGGTTTACAGTTTTATAGCCAAAAAACATTCCCATTACAACATCTATCATTCTATACATTTTTTTGTTTTCTACCTTCCATAGCAACCTTATCATTGAGCTCATTCCCCTGAAACATTCCCCTTGCAGAAGTCAGATTTCTGTGTAATTATAGATTTAACAATAGTATGTTTACCATTTGATTGTCTTCAGCATACTTCATTCAGTCATGATAAGTACATCAATCTAAGTAGAAAGGTTACATTTCTCTTATCAGGTGCAACTATGTAGAAGCTAGAGGGAAGGGCTTGAGCTTGAAACTGTTTTATTCTATTAACCTACTCCAGGAAAGAGGAAAGAGGACAGAGACAGTTTAGCAGCACTGCTTTGACAATAAAACCCTATTAACCTTATAAGTACTATAATGAATTCCTATGTCTACATTATCCTAAAGCAGTCAATGTCTCCAACTATGCTGGCCACAGTTATGAGCATTCCTAAGTCCCATTCCACCCTGGTTTCTTCAAGGAAGGGAGCCTCCTCCGTGGAGTTGTCGGGGGAGTGGGAGGTGGAAAGGTGACCCAAGTATGAGCCCTTCTGGTGGTGGCCTTGCTGTGACCCCCAGAGAACTCTTGGTAAACTCCCCAGTAACCAAGTAGGAGGTGTAGTGATCTATTTAAATGTCCCTTTTATTCCTCCTTTATCCTCAGGGAAGGGAATTCACCTTCCAGCAATCCTCTGGGGGGATTATCTCAGGATTCTTTCTAACTGGGACTCACCTGAGATGAGCTAAAACATGAACAGATGAGCAAAACAGAACTTGCCAAGAAAAATACCAGGAGGGGCCTTGCCTTGGGACACCCCAAAGGAAAATCCTCATTGCAGTTTCCTTCTTAGTCTCGTGACCTTGTCACCCGAGTGAGGGGGCATCCTGATGGCTCCGGCAAGTTGCTACCTCCCTCAGCAAGGGGAGGAGGTTGAAGACACATTCAGGATCCATGCTGCACTGAGCTGGGCTGCTTGAAGCACTGCCTGCCACATGGCTTTCTCAGATCTCACTGCTAGGGGATCAGTGTTCTCCTCTGAGAAATGGGCAGATGATAAGGACCATCTTGGAAGGGTGCTGGAGACATTAGAAACAATGGAAGTGGGCCAGCTGGCACATGCACAGGAGAGCCAGATGGCAGGCAAGGGGATCCCATGCCAGAGGGAACATCAGCTGCTCTCCTGCCCTGTTTCAGATGAGATCTCTGCCCAGGAGTGTTTACAACCAACTGGACTTCTACCTCAAGGAAACATATTTGGGGGATGACTGGAGAAGGTGGGTCTGCTTCAGAGCATGTGCCACAGGAGAGGACACCCTCAAGGTGAGAGAGCAGAGCCTTGAAAGAGGTCAAGGAAGCCTTCACAGATCTGAGGCTCAGTGGAGGCCATGATGAGAAGCCCCAGCCCTTGGGGTCACTCCCTCAACCACACTACTGAGGAAGGCTGCTATGGAGACAAACTCCATATTTTTCCACTCTCTTTTCTTTTCCAAAACCCCTGCCCACCATGGCCAGCCTCTCCGGCCCATGTCCTACATTCGAGCCTCTGAGGAGATTTTTCCTCTTCAAAGCACATTACCCCTGCCTGTGGTTAATTTTTCAACAGTCACTCGCCTTGCTAATGGTCTAGGAAATGGACTGGGCCTCCAACCCTGCCTAAGTGCTCAGGCACACCCACCTCTGCCCTGCTTGGGCAAGAATCCCACGCTGTCCCCACAGCCAGGCTCACCACACTGCCAGTCACTGCGGTTTGCCCTCTGCCAAGAACTTGAGCCTCTGCTTTGGGGTTTGGTATGTTATTTTACCAGTAACTGTACCTGGTCCCTACATGAAATGGGGTTTCTCTGGTGGCTCAGATGGTAAAGAATTTGCCTGCAATGCAGGAGACTGGGATTCAGTCCATGGGTTGGAAAGATCCCCTGGAGAAGGAAATGGCAACCCACTCCAGTATTCTTGCCTGGAGAATCCCATGGACAGAAGAACCTGGCAGGCAATAGTCCATGGGGTTGCAAAGAGTCAGACGCAACTTAGCGACTAACACTTTCACTTTTCACTGCATGAAAAGCCGGGAGAAGTGAAAAGTCGTGTCTTAGTTAGGGAATCAGTCAAAGTCTTTTCTTAATTGCTTCACTGCTGCATGGGCTTTTCTCTAGTTGCTTCAAGAAGGGGCCACTCTCTAGTTATGGTACATGGGCTTCGCATTGTTTTGGAGCACCGGCTGTAGAGTGTAGGCTGAGTAGTTGTGGTACAGGGGCTTAGGTGTCCCGTGGCATGTGGGATCTTTGAGGATCAGGGATCAAACTCATGTCTCCTGCTTTGGCAGGCAGATTCTTTACCACTGAGCCAGCAGAGAAGCCCCAATCAAATTCTGCAGTAAACGCTGCTTGGGGGAAATCTCAGTGCTCTGAGGTTGGCAGTAAAATGAGACTGGATGCCCAGGGACCCCACACTTGCCACCAGTTCTGCCTGGATTCCCCAGCCCCTGCCAGTTCTGCCCATTCCTTCTGTCACCAGCATACCAGCCTTTGGGTATTCTTCCGCCCCATGCTTGACTAGTCTGCAGGCCAGAGACCAGGGTGGGATACATGGGTCTCTGAGCCCATCAGCCTGTGATCCCAAAAGAAAGTCCCCTTGTTTTTTAGACTGAAGCCTTTGTAATACAAGTTCCTACCACCATGTACTAGAAGGTTAGCTCCTCTCAAGTACACCTGTCACTGCCCCCGTTTATTTCTGAGTGTTTCCCAGAAATAAAGAAGACTACGTACCAAAGAACTGATACTTTTGAATTGTGGTGTTGGAGAAGACTCTTGAGAGTCCCTTGGAAAACAAGGAGATCAAACCAGTCCATCCTAAAGGAAATCAACCCTGGATATTCATTGGAAGGACTGATGCTGAAGTTGAAGCTCCGATACGTTGGTCACCTGATGAGAAGAGCCAACTGATTGGATAATACTCTGGTGCTGGTAGCAACTACAAATTGGCACTTTCCCAGAGCACTGTAAACAAGTGAACAACAAGGGCATTTGCTCTCTGTCTCTATGGAGACTGAACCCCGTGGCACTGCAGCTGGTGACCTTCAACACCCACTCAGGCAGTTCAGGGTGGAATGAGGCACCCTGTGCTCCAGGGAACCTGGTGGGACAGGTCTTTAGATAGTTAGACATTTTCAGAAGCAGATTTTATGATCCCAATCCTTTTTGTTGTTCAGCAGCTCAATTGTGTCCAACTCTTTGCAACCCCATGGACTGCAGTACGCCAGGCTTCCCTGTCCTTCACCATCTCCCAGAGCCTGCTCAAACTCATGTCCATTGAGTCAGTGATGCCATCCAATCATCTCATCCTCTGCCATCCCCTTCTCTTCCTGCCTTCAATCTTTCCCAACATTAGGGTCTTTTCCAGTGAGTCAGCTTTTGCATCAGGTGGCTAAAGTATTGGAGCTTCAGCTTCAGCATCAGTCCTTCCAATGGATATTCATGACTGATTTCCTTTAGAATTCAGTGGTTTGATCTTCTTTTAGTCCAAGGGACTCTTAAGCGTCTTCTCCAACACCACAGTTCAAAAGTATCAGTTCTTCAGTGCTCAGCCTTCTTTATGGTCCAACTCTCACATTCATACATGGCTACTGGAAAAACCATAGCTTTTGCTATTCAGACCTTTGTCAGCAAAGGTAATGTCTCTGCTTTTCAATATGTTGTTTAGGTTTGTCACAGCTTTTCTTCCAAGGAGCAAGTGTTTTTTAATTTTGTGGCTGCAGTCATCATCTTCAGTGATTTTGGAGCCCCCCAAAATAAAATCTGTCAGTGTTTCCATTGTTTCCCCATCTATACGCTGTGAAGTGATGGGACATGATGCTATTATCTTCATTTTTTTAATGTTGAGTTTTAAGCCAACTTTTTCACTCTCCTCTTTCACCTTCAAGAGGCTCTTTAGTTCCTCTTCACTTTCTGCCATAAGGGTGGTGTCATCTGCATATCTGAGGTTATTGATATTTCTCCTGGTAATCTTGATTCAAGCTTGTGCTTCATTTAGCCCAGCACTTCTCATGATGTCTCTGCATATAAGTTAAATAAGCAAAGTGACAATATACAGTCTTGACATACTGTTTTCCAGATTTGGAACCAGTCTGTTGTTCCATGTCTAGTTCTAACTGTTGCTTCTTGACCTGAATACAGATTTCTTGGGAGGTAGGTAAGGTAGTATAGTATTCCTGTCTCTTGCAGAATTTTCCAGTTTGTTGTGATCCACATGGTCAAATGCCTTAGTGTAGTCAATGAAGCAGAAGTAGATGTTTTTCTGGAATTATCTTGCTTTTTCTTTGATCCAATGGATGTTGGCAATTTGATCTCTGGTTCCTCTGCCTTTTCTAAGTCCAGCTTGTACATCTGGAAGTTCTTGGTTTGCGTACTATTGAAGGCTAGCTTGAAGAATTTTGAGCATGATCTTGGTAGCATGTGAAATGAGTACAACCATGCAGTAGTTTGAATATTCTTTGGCATTACCCTTCTTTGGGATTGAAATGAAAACTGACCTTTTCCAGTCCTGTGGCCACTGCTGAGTTTTCCATATTTTCCAGTCCTGTAGCCACTTTGAGCAAACTCCATGAATGCAGTACTTTCACAGCATCCTCTTTTAGGATTTGAAATTCCATCAGCCGGAATTCCATCATTTCCATTAGCTTTGTTCACAGTGATGCTTCCTAAGGCCTGCTTGACTTTGCATTCCAGGATGTCTGGCTCTAGGTAAGTGATCACACCATCATGGTTATCTAGGTCATGAAGATCTTTTTTGTATAGTTCTTCTGCATATTCTTCCTACCTCTTCTTAATATCTTCTGCTTCTGTTAGGTCCATACTGTTTCTGTCCTTTATTGTGCTTATTCTTCTTATCTATAAAGGCACTAAATCCCTTCATAATGACATCAGATCCTCACAATTAGCAGAAAATCTCTTGTAAGCACTTGATGGCATTGAACTCCCCCTTAACCAAAATCTTATATATTGACCTTCCCCCACTACCTCTTTGGAGTGGTCTCTCAGAACTAACTGGGGTACTGTCTCCCAGGCTGCAGTCCTCATTTTGCCACAAATAAAACTTAACTCACAACTCTCACATTGTACATCTTTTTTAGTCAACACTGGGAAAGATTGAGGGCAAGCAGAGAAAGGGGCAACAGAGAATGATATGGTTGCATGGTGTCACTGACTCAGTGGACATGAGTTTGAACAAGCTCCAGGAGATAGTGAAAGACAGGGAAGCCTGGCATGCTGCAGTCCATGGGGTCACAAAGAGTCAGACACGACTTAGTGACTAAACAAAGACAGATTTCCCAGAAAACTGCTTCCAAGGGTTCTTGCATGAGGCCCTTTCTCTAGCCTCGGGCCTGACCCCCACATCTGCCAATGACCATATGAGATGGTCACATGTACACTCATATGGGCACAGCTCTCTCCACTGGGGACCACTGATGACCCCACTGGCTTTGGAGAAGGAATGGGATTGCTGATTGCCTACAGCACAAATAGACCCAACCATGACTCTAGGCAAAACGTCCCTCAAAGTTTGAAGAAAACCTAAGTCCAGCACTCCTGGCTCATGCAAACCTTACAGCTCACACTCACTTCATGACCTTACAACTTACTAACCTTACAATTCCACTCAGTTCTCAACTGTGCCCACGTGATCCCCTAGAAATGAAACTGGAATAGGGAAAGGCTGGAGAGGGGAAGAAGGAAGTTGCAACTCAATCCCCACTGGCTGAACTCTTGCTCCTCCTTACCTGAACACTGAGATCAGCACTCTCTGGCCCAGTGGGGGATCTCCTTGCCCAATTTTAAGGCCCCCTGCTTTCCCACCCCCAGATTAGCTTCTTTCCCCATGACCTGACCAACTGATAGAAATCTATTCTCTGAAGCAAGAAAATAAACACACTCCTTCCTAGCCATCCACATGTTGTAGTTATTGCAGTGAAACAGAAAAGAAAAAAAAGTTTTTTCTTTCCCTTTCCTGAGAACAAAGAAGGTACAGAGAACAGTGAGCAGGCCAGAACATTCCTAGTTTTTTTACTGTAACTGCTTCTAAATCTGCATGTCTCGAAGTTTGCTTTTCTGCCCCTTAACTCTGTCCCTAATTTTAAATTCTTAAAGCAATGGGAATACCAGACAACCTGACCTGCCTCTTGAGAAATCTGTATGCAGGTCAAGAAGCAACAGTTACAACTGGACATGGAACAGAAGACTGGTTCCAAACTGGGAAAGAAGTACATCAAGGCTGTATATTGTCACTCTGCTTATTTAACTTATATGCAGAGTACATCATGAGAAATGCTGAACTCGATGAAGCACAAGCTGGAATCAAGATTACCAGGAGAAATATCAATAACCTCAGATATGAAGATGACACCATATTTATGGCAGAAAGCAAAGAAGAACTAAAGAGCCTCTTGATAAAAGTGAAAGAGGAGAGTGGAAAAGTTGGCTTAAAGCTCAACATTCAGAAAACTAAGATCATGGCATCTGGTCCCATCACTTCATGTCTAATAGATGGGAAAACAATGGAAACAGTGACAGACTTTTGGGGGGGGGGGCTCCAAAATCACTGCAGATGATGACTGCAGCCATGAAATTAAAAGACACTTGCTTCTTTATGACCAACCTAGACAGTGTATTAAAAAACAGAGACAATACCTTGCCAACAAAGGTTCATCTAGTCAAAGCTGTGGTTTTTCCAGTAGCCATGTATGGATGTGAGAGTTGGACTATAAAGAAAGATGAGCACCAAAGAATTGTTGCTTCTGAACTGTGATGTTGGAGAAGACTCTTGAGAGTCCCTTGAACTGCTAGAAGATCCAATCAATCAATTCTAAAGGAAATCAGTCCTGAATATTCACTGGAAGGACTGATGTTGAAGCTGAAACTCCAATACTTTGGCCACCTGATGTGAAGAACTGACTCACTTGAAAAATCCTGATGCTGGGAAAGATTGAAGGCAGGAGGAGAAAGGGATGACAGAGGATAAGATGGTTGGATGGCATCACTGACTCGATGGACATGAGTTTGAGTAAGCTCTGGGAGGAAGATGGACAGGAAGCCTGGCATACTGCAGTCCATGGGGTTGCAAAGAGTTGGACACGACTGAGGGATTGAACTGAACTGAACTCTGCAGGGGCTACAATTTGCACCTATTTTCCTTTGACTCTGTGCTAAATACACTCTGTGTCTGGTGTTTACCCTTACAACACCCTTCCCCTTATAGTTACATATCAGAAAGAAGGCCACAGAGCCACCAAACTTCCAGACCCAATTACTGAGTTCCTGATGCCAGCCTATGACTGTCTTTCAAACAATGCAAGAGGAGGAAATCAAGATCCTAACACCTTTGTTCCTCACCTTGTATAAGCCCCTAGACTCCTCCCAGAGGGGGAGCACAGTTCTTGAGGCATGAGTCTAATGTGCTCCCCTCTCCACCAGGTGGGAATTAAAACCACCTTTCTATTTCCTCCAAATTCTGTCTCTGAATTTTTTATTCAGCTTCAGTGGGCAGAGAAAGCCAAGATTTTGACCAGCAACATAGTCTCACTCTAGACCAGGCTGACTTAAGAGCAACAAACACCTTGAGTAGCTGAAATAGACTTTAAGTACTTAGAGTAAAGATGAACTTCCATGCCTTTATGAAAACATTCATCGAGCACCTACCAAGCTCTCGTCTGGGAATGGAGAGGTGGCCCTGGGCTACCATGTTAGGCAGCCTGGGTCCCCCTGCCAGGCTCTGGAGGCTCATTCTCACATATATGCACACACACTAGTGTGTATTTAGTTGTCAGGTGGCACAGCACTGTAGACAGCGGTCATGGTGAAAGGCCATGGAGTCAGAATCATGCGGCCTTGGACTGAATTCCAGTTCTGTCACTTCTAGCTGGGTGATGGGGCAATTCATCTCCCCTCCCCAAGCCTCACTGTCCTCTTCTATGGAATGAGCACTTGTCCCAAATCAGACTGCCTGGAATCTTCCTCTCTGTTGTCCATTTGGTGGCCCTGGTGTCTTCCTATTCAGTAGGACCTACCTACAGTAGGCACTCCATAGTCATTTGTGTGTCTGTCTGTCTGTCTTAAGTCCACTGAGAAGAGGGTTTGTCAAAGGGAAGCCTGTGGGCTTCTGTCTGGGAAATTCTCAGAGGCCTAAGGCAAAGTCAGAAGTGAAGGACAGGCACTCCAACCTCAACCAGCTGCCATCCCAGGGAACCCTGCCTAAGGCCTGTTCATTTGCATTGTATTGCATAAATTTGCATGAGCACTGTATCCCCACCCCTAGCCAATTATTTCATTCTTGCATCTCTGCTTTCCAGGAAAGGGTGCCAGCAGAGGTGTGGCCCCCTGGGTTTCCTGTCAAGAGAGCACCCAGACCCTCTGCCCCGCCCCCAGCAGAAAATGTCTCCCACTGGTCTGTACTTCCACTTCTCATCTCCCCCACCTGCTGCCCCTGAGCCCCCACCATGACCACCAGAAGTCCCCAGTATCTGGGAAAGGCAGGTCTTGGCAACTTCAGTCCTTTCCTACTCCCCAGCGACCTTAATTTAACCACATTAGAATCTTAAATCAGAGAAGGCAATGACACCCCACTCCAGTACTCTTGCTTGGAAAACCCCATGGATGGAGGAGCCTGGTGGGCTGCAGTCCATGGGGTTGCTAAGACTGAGCAACTTCAATTTTCACTTTTCACTTTCATGCACTGGAGAAGGAAATGTCAACCCACTCCAGTGTTCTTGCCTGGAGAATCCCAGGGACGGGAGAGCCTGGTGGATTGCCATCTCTGGGGTCGCACAGAGTCAGATACAACTGAAGCGACTTAGCAGCAGCAGAAGAACCTTAAACATAGACAGGACTTTCAGGATGTCGAGTCCAAGGCAACTCAACCTGATGCCACCCTCAGACAGGTAAGGGCAGCTCTGTTCTAGTTGAGGGGAGGGCACAGCCTGGAGTCCTACCCTTAGGCTAGTCCCTCACTCCACAGAGACATCTGCAGGGGCCTCAGGCTTCTCAGAGCATTTGAAACCCCCCCTCCATTTTATATCTGGGCAAAGAGAGGCCCAAGGAAGAGAAATGTTCTCAGCTGAGATCACAGAGTCTGCAGCAGAGCTGGAACCAGAACCAGAGGAGGTGGTGTGCCTGTGGACCTGTTGAAATTGAGTCCCCCCAAAGCCTAATTCCTCTGCCAGCTTCATACCTCTCAATCCAAAACCTTATTCCTTTTCATGTTCTCCTCAAGACAGAGGAGTATAAAAGAACAGGGAAGATTGAAACAGAGCATGACTCTGCAGGGCCCTCCCACATACAAAAGACTTTCCCCTATTTTTTATTTGTAGAGAAAGGTTTCCACCTCTTAGACCTTGTGGAGTTCCAAAGGGCAGATTCAAACAGTTACTAATTAGGGAAGTGAGGAAATGCAGAATCAGAGAAAAAAGAGTCAAGAAACATTAGTGCAGTGATAAGGCAGAGTTCTAGTTCCTCCTCAAGGGATAACAACCTGATACACATCTCTGCAAAAGGCAAAGGAGAAAAGTAAAGATATACCCATCTGTATGCAGAGTTCCAAATAATACCAAGGAGAGATAAGTAAGACTTCCTCAGCGATCAGTCAAAGAAATCAAAGAGGAAAACAATAGAATGGGAAAGACTAGACATCTCTTCTCATCCGCTCATCCTCTGTCATCCCCTTCTCCTCCTGCCTTCCATCTTTCCCAGCATCAGGGTCTTTTCCAATGAGTCAGTTCCTTGCAGAGGATGAGATGGGGTTGGATGGCATCACCAACTCTATAGACATGAGTTTGAGCAAGCTCCAGGAGTTGGTGATGGACAGGGAAGCCTAGCATTCTGCAGTCCATGGGGTCACAAAGAATTGGACACAACTGAGAGACTGAACTTAGATATCTCTTCAAGAAAATTAGAGATACCAAGGGAATATCTCATGCAAAGATGGGCACATTAAAGGGCAGAAACAGTATGGACCTAAGAGAAGCAGAAGATATTAAGAAGAGGTGGCAAGAATACACAGAAGAACTATGCCAGAAACATCTTAATGACCCAGATAACCACGAGTGTGTGTTCACCTAGAGCCAGTCATCTTGGAGAGTGAAGTCAAGTGAACCTTAGGAGGCATCACTACAAACAAAGCTCCTGGAGGTGATGGGATTCCAGCTGAGCTATTTCAAATCCTAAAAGATGATGCTGTGAAAGTGCTGCACTCAATGTGCCAGCAAATTTGGAAAACTCAGCTGTGGCCATAGGACTGGAAAAGGTCAGTTTTCATTTCAATGCCAAAGAAAGGCAATGCCAAAGAGTATTCAAACTACCGCACAATTGCACTCATTTAACATGTTAGCAAGGTCATGCTCAAAATCCTCCAAGCTAGGCTTCAATAGTACATGAACCAAGAACTTCCAGATATACAAGCTGGGTTTAGAAAAGGCAGAGGAACCAGAGATCAAATTGCCAGCAACCGTTACATCATAGAGAATTCCAAAAAAACATTTGCTTCTGCTTTTTTGACTACACTAAAGCCTTTGACTGTGTGGATCACAACAAACTGTGGAAAATTCGTCAAGAGATGGGAATACCAGACTACCTAACATGCCTCCTGAGAAACCTGTATGCAGGTGAAGAAGCAACAATTAGAAGCAGACATAGAACAATGGATTGGTTCAAAATTGGGAAAGGAGTACATCAAGGCTGTATATTGTCACCCTGCTTGTTTAACATATGCAGAATACATCATGCAAAATGCTGGGCTGGATGAGTCACAGGCTAGAATCAAGATTGCCAGGAGAAATATCAATAACCTCAGATATGCAGATGATACCACCCTTATCGCAGAAAGTGAAGAGGAACTAAAGAGCCTCTTGAAGGTGAGAGAAGAGTGTGAAAAACCTGGCTTAAAACTCAACATTCAAAAACTAAGATCATGGCATCAGTCCTATCACTTCATGGCAAATAGGCAGGGAAACAAAGGAAACAGTGACAGACTTTATTTTCTTGGGCTCCAGAATCACTATAGTGACTGCAATCATGAAATCAAAAGACACTTGATTCTTTGAAGAAAAGCTATGACCAACCTAGACAGCATATTAAAAAGCAGAGACATTACTTCACTGACAAAGGTCCATCTAGTCAAAGTTCATCAAGTCCATCTATGGTTTTTCCAGTAGTC
The DNA here is from genome assembly GCA_007570785.1 of Antilocapra americana. NCBI lineage: Eukaryota > Metazoa > Chordata > Mammalia > Artiodactyla > Antilocapridae > Antilocapra > Antilocapra americana. Next base: position 3,343,273 of record ML660200.1, on the reverse strand, counting down.
ATGTATGGATGCTAGAGTTGGACTATATTATAAAGAAGACTGAGCGCCGAAGAACTGATGCTTTTAAACTGTGGTGTTGGAGAAGACTCTTGAGAGTCCCTTGGACTGCAAGGAGATCAAACCAGTCAATCCTAAAGGAAATCAGTCCTAAATATTCACTGGAAGGGCTGATGCTGAAGCTAAAGCTCCAATACTTTGGCCACCTAATGCGAAGAGCCAACTCATTGGGAAAAGACCCCGATGCTGGGAAAGATTGAAGACAGGAGGAGAAGGGGATGACAGAGGACGAGATGGTTGGACTGCATCACCAACTCAGTGGACATGAGTTACAGCAAGCTCCAGGAGATGGTGAAGGACAGGGAAACCTGGTGTGCTGTAGTCCACAGGGTCACAGAGAGTCGGACATAACCAAGAGACTGAACAACAACACATCTTTGAGTTAGTAGTAGCCCCCACTCCCTCTGTGCGAAGCTCAAGATTCCTGGAACACCACCCTGTTACATCACCACTGCCAAGCTGTTAGGCTGCCCCCTTACTCGGATGACAAGATCATGAGACTAAGAAGGAAACTGCAAAGCAGATTTTCCTTCGGGGCATCCCGGGAAAGGCCCCTTTTGGTATTTTTCTTGGGAAGTTCTGTTTATGTTTTAGGTCATCTCAGTAGGTCAGTCCCAGTTAGAAAGAATTCATCCTGAGATAATTCCCTCAGACCTTATTTCCCTCAGGGGATTGGGGAAGGCAGATTCCCTTCCCCAAAGGACAAAGGAGGAATAAGGGACATTTAAATAGATAACTACACCTCCTACTCCTTACTGGAGACTTTACCAAGCGTTCTCTGGGGGTCATGGCAAGGCCACCACCAGAAGGGCTCTACTTGGGTCACCTTTCCACCTCCCACTCCCCCTACCACTCCACGATGGAAGCTCCCTTCCTTGCAGAGACCTAGGGAATGGGACTATCTCATAATTGTGGCCAACATAGTTGGAGACATTGATTGCTTTAGGATAGTGTAGACATGGGAATTCATTATAGTAGTTATATAAGGTTAAGAGGGTTTTATTGCTAAAGCAGTGCTGCTAAACTGTCTCTTTGTCCTCTTTCCTCTTTCCTTGTAAGAACTGGAGTGTCAGAACAGAATGAGACAGGTAGTGGTTGAGGTTACTAGAATAAAGACAGTTTCAAGCTTAGCCCTTCCCTCAAGGCTCTAAATACTTTGGCCACCTAATGCGAAGAGCCAACTCATTGGAAAAGACCCCGGTGCTGGGAAAGATTGAGGGCAGGAGGAGAAGGGGGTGACAGAGGATGAGATGGTCCAACTCAATGGATGTGAGTTTGAGCAAACTCCGGGAGTTAGTGAAGGACACAGAAGCCTGGTGTTCTGCAATCCATGGGGTTGCGAAGAGTTGGACACGACTAAGCGAGTGAACAACAACAACCCTGCCTCCCACCTATGATGAATGAGGGTTTCTGGAATGTCAGGAAAGGTTGTGAGGGGAGAGCTGAGGGAAGACTGAACCTCGCACCCACAAAGTTCAGCTCTTCCAGCCAGGGCTGGGCCAGGTCCAATGCGCAGCAGGTACCCAGAGTCCTAGCATCCTCCTTTCATCCCTCCAGGCTCTGGAATCCAGGGGATTGATTGGGGTAGAGAAAGACAACGAACCAAGAAACATAGGTGAGGGCAGATTGGGGAATTAATGTGTGTTCAAGGCCTAATTTTACCATCTGCATGTAGCTTACTCCCCTGCTGTCATCAGCTCCATTTTACAGATAAGAAAACTGAGGCTCAGGAGTCAACTTCAAAAGCCTTGTCACATCAAAAGCCTTGTTCTCGCCAGGTATCAAAGTCAGTGGGTGGGCCACAGGTCCTCAGTCACTTCCCTTCCTGGATTCCAGAAAGCAAGAGATTTGATTTTGGCTAAATAACCTTTTTGAACACTCTTTTTAGCCCCAGCCAGAGGACTGCTTGGGCAGTTGCTTTGAACTCTGATTAAACATGCAGCCCTGGGTGAGGAACTCTGAACACACAAGCTTTACCAGACTTATTTTGTCCCCCAAGTACACTTCACCCCCTCCCAGCTTATGTGCCTTTTATGATCCACCCCCAACGGCTTCCAAGAGACAGGAAGGAAGTGGTAGGGGATGGGCACCAAAATACACCCATGGGCTTTCAACCCCAGCTCCACCACTTTCTGAGCTATTTCACATCAAGTAGGTGATATAGGGACGTCCCTGGATGACCATTCTTTACGTCAGATGGTAAAGAATCTGCTTGCGATGCAGGAAATCCAAGTTTGATCCCTGGGTCAGGAAGATCCCCTGGAGAAGGGAATGGCAACCCACTCCAGTATTCTTGCCTGAAGAGTCCCATGGACAGGGGAGCCTGATAGGCTACAGTCTGTGGGGTCGCAAAGAGTTGGATATGACTGAGAGACTAACCATACAATACAATAGGTGACATAACCTCCCCATACCTCTCTCCTATTTGAAAACGGGGAAGAATGTTCTATGAAGATTGTTGGGCTGTATCCTGTGGATCTGCAAGGCTTGTAGTTGCCCAGCCTCAAGATCAAAGAAAGAGCCCAGCCCAGAGACAGTGACAGAGACAGCAGTGTTTTATTGGACAGGGATTCTTATGCAGAGGGTCCTGGAGAAACCCCCCACTGTGTGTGACAGTTGGTGAGTGAGACACACAGCAGGTTTTGCTACTCAGCGGAAAAGGAGGCTGCTATTTATTGGAGTCAGGTGGGCTCATCAGTTACCAGGGTCTAATTAAGCTCAGTAATTAAAAGGATTAGGTAGTTATGTGAATCTTAACAAGGTCTGGTTGTTATTCAGAGTAAGATAACAGCCATTTTGAATGACCTGCTGTTGACTGAAAAAGATGCACAACTTGAGAGGTGTGAGTTAAGCTTTACTTGGGGCAAAATACTTGAGGACTGCAGCCCAGGAGACAGCATCTCAGATAGCTCCGAGAGATTGCTCCAAAGAGGTAGTTCGGGAAGGTCAATCCATAAAATTATGGTGAAGGGAGAGTTCAATGCCATCAGTGCTTACTTTACAAGAGGTTTTCTGCTAGTTGCCAGGATCTGATGGCATCATGAAGGGATTTAGTGCTTTTCTGGACCTGTGGAGATGCAAGGATTGGGATCATAAAATCTGCTCCTTAAAATATCCACCCACCTAAAGACCTGCGCCACCAGGTTCCCTGGAGCACAGGGTGCCTCACTCCACCCTGAACCCCCCTCAGGGAGTGTTGACGTGAACACCTGCAGCAGCACAGGGTTCAGTCTCCACAGAGGCAGATGGCAAACGCCCTTGTGGTTCAGTCACTGGCAATACTCTGGGCAAGTGCCCATTTGTAGTTGACACCGCCCATACAAGGATTATGTGAGTTAACACAGTTAACACGCTAGGAACAGGACTTGGTATATAGCATGCCTCAAAAACTCTTAGCTATTATTATCACACACACTCATGCCTCTTCAAATCTTCCTGGGTCCCCACAGCCAGCAGGACAAAACCTCAATTTTCACCCAAAGGCAAACCAGGGTCCCCTGCCCCATCTGCTGCAGCATCTTTCAGGGACCCCCCCAGATTCATGCACAGGGCAAGCCCTGTTCACAGGGCTCACAAGGCATTGGGGGAAGTTTCAGACATTAAGTTTTCAGACACCTTGAGCTGGCAGGGGCAGGGAACTTGGCAAGAAGTTTCCACAGTCAGCCTGGAAGCTGACTAGAGGGCCCACAGTGCCCACTGACCACTATGACGGGAGGGTGGAGTGGGGAAACTCGCATTCACTGGGGATTGACATGAGTTCAGAGGAGAGCTAGTTCCCTGAGGGCTTCTCAGACACAGGGAGAGATAAGGACACAGAAGGAAGAAGACTTTTCCAAGGAGGAGAAGAGGGGCCTGCTAGGAAGTGCATTTCTTACAGAAATGACTTTTTCAGCGGTCTGCCCACTTCACTCTTCCTCTTAATTGATTGGCTACCTTTTAATGAATACCTGCTACGTGCCAGGCATTTTCCTGGCAATTTATCACTTCATTCTTACAATCACCTGAAGGAGGTATACTCTCTCATTTTGCAGCTGAGGAAACCAAGTTTGAACCCTGGGTTCAGTGTGAAGCCAGGTCAGTATGTTGCTCTGTCCTGCAAATGCCTCTAAAGACCAATCCCTGGTCCCTCTCCTCCCGGGAGTCCCCAGGATCTAGCTGACTGTGGCCTTGGCTCTTGGGATATATACCAGGACTTGGGCCACTATCTCCCTTTTTTGTCCTGCAGGGACCTAGCTTCTCAAATGCTGCCAGGGAATAGCAAATGTTTACACGACTCTGAGGATGACGGCCCACTTGTGCACATCAGTGAAATCAGGCAGGACACTGGACAGAAGGAGACTCTTGAAAACCTACCTGACATTTCACAGACCTGCTTTCAGGCTATGCAAATCTCATCCGTGGAGCCTCACCTCTGAGAGGCTGGGGCGGCTCATAGGACTGCACCTAGGAGGGGCAGGGCTGCAAGCGTTTCCCCATCCAGATTCTTCTTCCCTCTGACCACACTACACGGATGACTCCTTCTCTGCCCCTGACTAGGCTGACCCCAGCCCTTAGCACAAAGGTGGTCTGGCCACTGCCCACAGCAGCCATGCACCTGGTAAGGAAGAGGTAGCAGAAAGACCTGTGGTTGAGGTAGACCCAGTTCAGATCCCAGCTCTATTTCCTCACTGCGTGAGGCTTTCTTCATCTAAAAATGTGGCTCATTCTATTCACCTCACAAGGTCTTGATGGGGCTTAAAGCACGTGATTTAAATGTGGCACAGTCTTGCCTCAAGGTCATTGTTGTTGTTCAGTTGCTCAGTCTTGTCGGATGCTTTGTGACCTCATGGACTGCAGTGCACCAGGCTTTCCTGTCCATCATCATCTCCAAGAGCTTGCTCAAACTCATGTTCGAGTCAGAGATGCTGGGAGGGGAATCCGACTTCTTGTCTGCAGAGCTGAAGAATGGAATCCACGAACACGCAAACACTCACGGTAGCAAGTGAATAGGAATTATTAAAGAGCAGGAAAGTACAAAGCTCTCAGCATAGACACTGAGAGGGGGTAAAGAGTACCCCCAAGGTTGGACTTAAAGCAGTTTTTATATCCTTCCTCCTTATTTCTAACCAATTATTAATCTAACCAATAATAACCATTATTTCTAACCAATCAATTTAAAGTCAATTTAAGTCAAGATACTTAAAATCTTTAGGGTTTCTCTTGATCCTTGGATTAAGTCACCACCCTTTTTCATGCCCTCTGGCCATTTGAGGACCAGATGTATGGGCTTAAGATTAACGATCTTTAAGAATTTTCCACAGTTTGTTGTGATCTGCACAGTCAAAGTTTACCAGACCACCTGCCTCCTGAGAAATCTGTATGCAGGTCAAGAAGCAACAGTTAGTACTGGACATAGAACAACAGACTGGTTTCAAATCAGGAAAGGAGTACTTGAAAGCTGTACGTTGTCACTCTGCTTATTTAACTTATATGCAGAGTACATCATGAGAAATGCTGAACTCGATGAAGCACAAGCTGGAATCAAGATTGCCGGGAGAAATATCAGTAACCTCAGATATGCAGATGACACCACTCTTATGGCAGAAAGTGAAGAGGAACTAAAAAGCCTCTTGCTGAAAGTGAAAAGGAAGAGTGAAAAAGTTGGCTTAAAGCTCAACATTCAGAAAACTAAGATCATGGCATCTGGTCCCATCACTTAGATGGGGAAACAATGGAAACAGTGACTGACTTTTTTGGGGGGTTCTAAAATCACTGCAGATGGTGACTGCAGCCATGAAATTAAAAGACTCTTGCTCCTTTGAAGAAAAGTTATGACTAACCTAGACAGCATATTTAAAAAGCAGAGACATTACTTTGCAAATAAAGGTCCGTCTAGTCAAAGCTATGGTTTTTCCATGTATGGATGTGAAGAGTTGGACTATAAAGAAAGCTGAGTGCTGAAGAATTGATGCTTTTGAACTGTGGTGTTGGAGAAGACTCGAGAGTCCATTGGACTGCAAGGAGATCCAACCAGTCTATCCTAAAGGAAATCAGTCCTGAATATCCATTGGAAGGACTGATGCTGAAGCTGAAACTCCAATACTTTGGCCACTTGATGCAAAGAGCTGGCTCATTAGAAAAGACCCTAATGCTGGGAAAGATTGAAGGTGGGAAGAGAAGAGGATGACAGAGGATGAGATGGCTGGATAGCATCACTGACTCAATGGACATGAATTTGAGTAAGCTCTGGGAATTGGTGATGAACAGGGAAGCCTGGTGTGCTGCAGCCAATGGGGTCACAAAGAGTTGGACACTGAGCGACTGGACTGAACTGAACTGAAGATTAATGATCACCAGCTCCTTTTCCCCCAAGCATATGGAACAGAATCCAATTACTGCCTTTCCCTGGATCTGAGTACTGATAATTTATCAGACTAAAGAGACATTCTAGGAATTCAGGACAATGGAGTGGACATTTACTGAAAACGAGACCAAGATCTCAGAGTTCTACACTGACTAGTAATTTCTACTTCAATGCTAATCCAATCGTCTCATCCTCTGTCATCCCCTTCTGCCTTCAATCTTTCCCAGCATCAAGGTCTTTTTCTACGAGTCGACTTTTCACATCAGGTGGCCAAAGTATTAGAGCTTCAGCTTCAGCATCAGTCCTTCCAATGAATATTTAGGACTGATTTCCTTTAGGATTGACTGATTTGATCTCCTTGCTGTCCAATGGACTCGCAAGAGTCTTCTCCAACACCACAGTTCAACAGCATCAGTTCTTTGTTGCTCAGCCTTCTTTACAGTCCAAGTCTTTTATCCATACATCCTGCTGCTGCTGCTAAGTCACTTCAGTCATGCCCAACTCTGTGCGACCCCAGAGACAGCAGCCCACCAGGCTCCCCCATCCCTGGGATTCTCCAGGCAAGAACACTGGAGTAGGTCGCCATTTCCTTCTCCAATGCATGAAAGTGAAAAGTGAAAGTAAAGTCGCTCAGTCATGTCCGACTCTTCATAACACCATGGACTTCAGCCTACCAGGCTCCTCCATCCATGGGATTTTCCAGGCAAGAGTACTGGAGTGGGATGCCATCGCCTTCTCCGTATCTATACATGACTACTTGAAAAACCATAGCTTTGACTATACAGACATTTGTTTGCAAAGTAATGTCTCTGCTTTTTAACACACTGTCTAGGTTTGTCATAGCTTTTCTTCCAAGGAGCAAATGTCTCTTAATTTCATGGCTGCAGTCACCATTTGCAGTGATTTTGGAGTCCAAGAAAATAAAGTCTGTCATTGTTTTCCATTGTTTCCCCATCTATTTGCCATTAAGTGAAGGGACCAGATGCCATAATCTTTGTTTTTTCAATGTTGAATTTTAAGCCAGCTTTTTCACTCTCTTCTTTCACCATCAAGAGGCTCTTTAGTTCCTCTTCGTTTACTGCCATAAGGGTGGTGTTATCTTCATATCTGAAGTTATTGATATTTCTCCTGGCAATCTTGATTCCAGCTTATGCTTTATCCAGTCTGGCATTTCACATGATGTACTCTGCATATAAGTTAAATAGGCTGTGGGACTTCAAAAATGTCACTTCCTTACCCTCCTCCCTTTGGGAGCCAATACCCAGAAAGCAGAGAATTAGGCAGGATGTTAACATCCCCAGGCCTGGAAGGAGGACTTATCTGGCTGCTGACCACAGGGCATGTGCAGATAACCCTGAGGTCAGTGACCCCACCTGGGCCAGTAGGGGCTCTGACGCTCCTGCATTTGAGCAGTCTAGGCTGACTCCACACTCCGCCCACACTGAGCTGAGTGATCTGGGTGAGCCCTGGCCACCCAGGGGCAGAAGAAGCAGCATATGGAGAGTGGGCAGATGGTGAGCAGAGCTCCTGCTCCAGGCTGCAGTAAGTCCTTTGACATGGAGGACAGCCACTTGCACCCCCAATCAGGTGAGTCGGGCATGGACGGGCAGGGGGAAAGCAGGGAGGAGCATAGTTTGGGTGTCACCGTACCCCACCACTGACGCCCCAGTGCCGCCTAGCTTGTCGAGCTTTCTTAGTAACTTCGGGCAGACTCACCTGTCTCCCAATCCTTCCATCTTCTCAAAAATCCAGCAGAGGATGGGAATGGAAGGGTAATGGTCGCCCAGGGAGAAATGAATTTGCCGTTGCAACACACAGATGTTACCTATTTATTTTTCTTAAACAATTGGCTTTTTCCGAAAGCAATTTAGAACAGCTTATAAATAAGAGCTTCACAATAAGATTAATAGAAATAAGACATGGGAAATCATGGGCTGGGGTAAAAATAAAGTAGAACTTAAAGTAGCTCAGCTGGTAAAGAATCCGCCTGCAGTGCAGGAGACCCCGTTTCAATTCCTAGGTTGGGAAGATCTGATGGAGAAGGAATAGGCTACCCACTCCAGTATTCTAGCCAGGAGAATTCCATGGACTGTATAGTCCCTGGGGTTGCAAAGAGTCAGACACAACTGAGTGACTTCCATTAAATATATTTAGCAAAAATAAGATGATCATGAATATGGGTCTGAGTGTCCTAGTCGCCATGGTAAAAAGGAAAATAGGATCAGCAACTGGAAAGGAAGATGCATACTAGTCTTATACTTTTTTCTTAGAGCTTTATATGATAGGCATTGAGCATTGCGAGAAACAGGTCATTTACTTCATATTTCTAAAAATTCAGAAGCAGTTGAAATCAGGTATTTGGCTCACAAGAGCCTTTGAGAAATCAAAGAGAATGGTTTTTAAGTACCACCCCCTTAGGGTGAATGCATTCCAATACAGGTTTCTGATGGTCATAGTGGCCTGGGTGTTCAGCAAGTTGTCCCTTTCCTCATCTGTGTTGTAGACCCGCATTTCTCAAACTTTAATGTGCATGCAATCTCCAGCAAGTCTTTTGAAAATGCCTTTCTGATTTAGATATGGGGTGGGCAGTTCTAAAAAACTCCCAGGGTACCACGTGTACCATACTGGGAGCAAGGAGCTAAAAGCCCAGACTTCTCTAGTTGTGCACCTATGTGGTTTTCCCCAACTGAAGGTAATACAGTGCTGCCATAGTTCCCACTGACCACTGATGTCCAGTCCCAAGCCATGACTCACACAGAGACTGATTAAAGTACCTACCATGTGTCAGAGTGCCCTTAGCAAAATGGCTGTTCCTGCCCACCCTTCCCCTAGTCTTTGATGTGCCCACCCCTCCCCCTAAAAGCACCTACCTCTACAGCTTTCTTCATGCTTTTGTGCTGCCACAGTTAAATCTCTTGTGGCTACAGTCTCTCATTCCACTGAACTCAGAGAGCTTTTCCTTTGGAGCTAGCTCATGTTGCAATAGAGGACTAGAAGGCAGGCAAGACTTACACCAGAGTGCCAAGCCCCGGGTGCAGGGGCAGAGAGTTGAGAGCCCTGTTAGCCATGTCTTATAATGCCTTACAATATTGGCTTGAAGTAATCCACAACATGAAAGAGACTGTAAGCTTAAACCCTGAGCCCTGAGCACACTTCTGCAGCTTGCCTCCCTTTCCAGTGCCTGCCCCCCACAGCCCACCCCTTGCCTCACTTCTGGATGGTTCCGACAAGGCTTTATCCACAGGCATGGAAGAAGACACAACTCCCTCCATTTTCCCTTGAAATCGCTTCCCTAAGCTGCAGTCCCACTCCCTCCCTCCTTATTATTCTTGCCTGAGTAATCCCAGGAACAGAGGAGCCTGGCAGGCTACAATCAATGGGGTTGCAAAGAGTCTAACACGACTGATTGACTAACATACACTAGAAGGAGAAAAAGACTAAGTGACAAGAAATAGGGCAGGGTACCCAGATGAGGGATGCAGATAATTGTGTGAGTCTCACAGAGGTGATGTTATTTCTCAAGGATTCAAAGGAGGGAAGGAGAAGGCCAGTGTAGCAGGGCTGAGTGAGAGCAGAGAGAAGGGAACCGGAGACAAGGTCCTGCTGGGCCTGGTCGCCATAGAGAGGACTTTGCTTTGACTCTCAGAGGCCAGGGAGCCAGGCGCAAGTTTTGAGCTAAGGAGTAACATGATCTGACAAATGTCTCCAAAGGATGGCTCCAGGCGCTCTGCCCTTGGCCTGGCTGTGGACACGAGTCTGGCACAGAGAAGGTGCTCAACCAATGTCAGTGCACCATCCTCCCTCCCAGCTCAGGAGATGGCTCCTCTGCTTCCAGGATTTGGGCTCCAGGAAACACTGATTCAGCTCTCGCTCACACTAGGCCCCATGTCCGGTGAGACAGACAGGCCAAGTATCAAAGGCTGATGGTGTGGATGGTACTCTGTCCACCAAGGTGCTTGGCCTCAGCAGGGTGTTTACCTCTCTCCCTCCCTGTGCCTTTCAGGCCCCTCATTGTTCTCTTGCACAAGTTCATGATCCACTAGGACATTCCTCTGTGCATCTCTGCTGTTCCAGCCTTTGCTGTCTCTTCAACTCATGGGGAGCCCCTCAGAGGCCTACCAGGTCTCTTTGGAAGGATGCTAGACAGATCCTTCGAGAATATTGAAAGACCTCTCAGCGTCTCTGTTTCCCACACTGTATCCTCCTAGTGCTCCAACTCCTCTGGAGTAACAGGAAGGGTGCTCAGAGACCCTCAACAGACAGAGCAGATATTTAAAGAGCACCTACTGTGTGCAGGGCACCATGTGAGGGGCACCAAAGAAAGCTACATGCTCATTCCGGTTTCCCCAAAGTCCCTGCAGAGGCAACTTGCCATCCCAGGGCCAGAACCAGGCACGGGGCAACTGTGTCCCCAGCACTTGGAACACTGTCATATGGTGCGGTTCCCAGTGTGAAATGCACAAAGGCCCTATGAGAACTGCCTCCAGAGCTCAGAGCGGATGTTTTCCTAGGGCAGGTTGGGACAGGAGGTGGGAGGAAACCTGGGCCTTAGGGTCTGGCAGAGCAGAGAGCTAGGGCGGGTGGGCATTTTATGCAAGAGGAAACCTATGGAAGTGAGGAAGCACAAGATGCTTGTTAAGTGAGAGTTCGGAGGAAAGGACTCTCACCCCACCACCTGGCCAGAGCTCTGCCTCTCCCGTCTCGCACTCCCTGAGGTCTAGTTGTGAGGCCATTCTTAAGGCCCAGCCCCCTGCCTCTCTGGTCTCTGGACTCAGATAGCCCCTCCCTAGGACTTATCTCCCGAGAACAGCTTGGGATCCTGGAGTAATTTGAAGCTCTTTATCAAGGGCTGGCAGAACAAGTCCTAGAGGACTAATCCAGATAGAGCCCCAGGGGTCAGGTAGCCCCCAGTCAGCCTCCCAGAACATGCGTGACATTGGTGCCCCACAACCATCAGAGCCCGGGCATCCTCACCTGTGGAAGGAGGGGACTGGTGGTCAGCAGCCCATGATGTGAGACTGCAGGTGAGAAAGGGCTTCAGATGAAGGCACACACCCCTAGAAAGGTGCCTGAAAGATACCCTCACCTTATACCTGACTCCCGGCTGTGCTGGGAGGCCGCCATCATGGGGGGTGGAGGACAGCGCCCAGGGCTGGAGGCCATCTGTCTCAGGGCAGAGTGGTAGTTTTAAGCCCAGGAAGCCTAGATGGGGAGACTAACTCCCTCCCAAGGGCCCTCCCCCAGCTCCCAGGCCCTGGAAGTGAGGACTCTGAAGAAGGGTCAGAGGTCTGCGCTAAGGGTAGACTTAGGGACAGAGGAGTAACGGAAGCCCAGAAGCACGGAGGCCTAGTGGAGAAGGGGGCCTCTGCTGCTGCGCCCCTTGCAGGATGGAAGGAAGCCAGGTTGGCGTCTTCCCACCTGTGTGAACTTGGCCTGCCACTTAACCTGGCATTATGAAACGGACGTGGATTTGAGGTGTCCCTCGGGTGAAGGGAGCCAGCCGGTCCCAGGAGTTTCTCTGGACTCCAGACGCCCTGCTTGCCCAGGTTAAGAGTTGCCCACTCTAACGGGGGAGACAGAGGAGCAGTTCCGGAAGTTTAGGAACATTAGGCCTGGGGAGGGGAGGGTCGTTCGTCCCTGCCGCCCATCACCACTGCTGGAGCTGCAGGACCAGAGGGGGATCGAGGACCCTGCAGCTCCCCGATTGCGGTCCCGGGGGAGGTGGCCAAGCCGGATAAGCAGCAGCAGCCTGCAGGCGGGCGGCCTCCTCCCCGCAGGTCCGGCCCCGCGGGCGGGCGGGGCACCGGGAGAGGAGGAGCCTCCGGGCCGGGCCACCGCCTCCGCCGCCGAGGACCTTCTGCTGCCGCCGCTCGGAGCAGCGGCGGGCCTGAGGTGAGTGACCCCTCGCCCAGGTCGCCGCGGGGCTGCGCCCTGACAGGGACCCCGGCCCCGGAGACTGCCCCGTAGCCTCCTGCGCCTGGGCCGCCCCACGCATGCAGGAAACCTGGGCGACTGGGACCCAGCCACATGTGCTCGGCGGCAGCGAACCCGGGTCCTGGGTCCTCCACTCCCTGTGTGCCTTCCTTCCCAACCTCGTGCGCCACCCGAGGTAGTCAGGGCCGGCTGCGCGCAGCGCCGGGGTCGGGACTGAAGGGACCAAGCTAATTCCCCGGGATGCTGCGTCCCCACCCCGCGGACCCGCCGAGTCCACAGGTCCCGGGTTCCCAGCTGCTCCCGCCCGCGGTCTCAGGGGAGCGCCCGAGCGGTGGGCGGGATCTTCTCGCCAGGCCTGTGGCTGCCCCGGGCGGGGCAGGCGGCAGGGGCTGGGGCTCCCGACCTTGACCAGGAAGAGGCTGGGCTAAACAGTGTCCTCTGCTCGCGGAGCTCTTACCTGGCAAACTTACCAGTTACCCCGAAATTGGGGGCAGGCTGCCCAGAGAGGCGTGGTTGGAACTTTGCTCACTCTGGGTTAGATGAAGGGAAAGGTATGAGGAGTTAGTACGTCCTTTGAGGACCAGGAGGCTGAGTCCTCAGGGAAAATACACGCAGGTCTTGTTGAAGCCCTGGCAGAGGACTCCGGGGAGAGGGCCTCAGAGGTTTCCAAGGCCGCCTCTGAGACACAGGCTGCAGATAGGGATCCTGGAAATACAGGGAAGTATGTCCATCAAAGTCCAGTGATGATATGATTAATAGCAGACATTTATCGTGCATTATCTATACCAGAATTCTTGCTTTGCACACAGTATTCCAGTTAATCCTCAGGATGGGAAGGCACCATTATTATCTCATTTAAGATGGGGAGACTGAGCCTCAGGAAGCATGGGTATTTTATAAGGATACATGAGTACCAAGTTGCAAAAGTAGGATTTGTATACAGATTTATCTGACTTGAGAGCCGAGAGGAGGCTACTATTGGGAGAGATAGGCCATGCTCTCAGAGGATTGTGGCAGCCTGAAGAATCCCAGGCTAGGGGCCAGAAAATCCACAAGACCAAAGAGTCTTACCTGGATGTGACCCTCGGTCACCTGCATGGTTTTTTAAAAATACAGATACCTAGGTCTTCCTTATTGCCTTAGTGGTAAAGAATCCACCTGCCAATGCAGGAGACATGGGTTAAATCCCTGGGTTGGGAGGATCCCCTGCAGAAGGAAATGGCAACCCACTCCAGGATTCTTGTTCATGGGAAATCCCATGAACAGAGAAGCCTGGCAGGCTACAGTCCATGGGGTCACAAAAGAGTCAGACACAACTAAGTGACTAAACAACAACAAGGTCCTACCCACAGCTGGCTGAGTCTAGTTCTGCAGAGTGAACCCCCCAGCATCTAGTCAGGAGCACCTGGAGGGCTGAGACCATATCTAAGTCATCTCTACCCTCATCTGTATCCCCAGTGGCCTCCAGAGGGGCCAGCTTTTGTTGCCAAGTGCAAGTTCACTCTACTCTCCACACAACTTGCCAGTTAACCGAGAGATGAGGTGTTGAGGCAAGGAATATGACTTTATTTGGAAAGCTGGCTGACTGAGAAGATGACAGACTAATATCTCCAAAGAACCATCTTGTGGGGTCTGGATGCTAGGTTCTTTTATAGAACTGGAGAAGCAGTGAGGAACTAAGGCAAAAAAGCAGAATAGAGCAGTGAGGAAGTAAAGTAAAAAAGGCCTGCAGTCTTACAAAACATCTCTGGGAATGGCCAGCCTTGGGAAAGGGATATGCTATTTTCGTCTTTCTTACAGCCACTCACTGGTGGACAGGGTCAGATTATCTCCCTAGGAGCTGAATAAAGGCACTCTAGATTAATAGTCTGGCAGAGGGACAGGGTTCTCTGAGGCAGGCCCTAACGTATGATTATAATAACAAAAGCGATAAAAAGCAAGTCAAAGAAATAGATCCAACACACAGTCAGTTGACTCTCCCCTCCAACACTTAAGCAATGTCTGATGGATAAGTGGACTTCATGGGCCAGGGGCTGTCACTGGGATAGAAAAGTTTTCCTGAAGGAGGCCTTGAATGATGGGCAAGTGACCTCAGCCAGGCCTGGGGGAGGAAGGCCTGGAGTTGGCATGTGGTGACCCTGGCCTCAGAGTTTGCAGGGAGCTCAGGCCAGGCCATTTGTTCATTGGAGGGTTGGACAGACAGCCTCAAGCTTGTTGAGCTTCCCAGGATCAGGCCTGGTCACACTGGGACCATAGATATGCCCTCTTTGGCCTAGAGATGCCAAACAGATGAACTCTCCCATGTTTTCTGTCCTTAACTCAGGGCCCTTCCCTTGCAGGATAAATCAGAGTGTTGGGCAGGGCTTCAGATAGTTAAAAGGGGAAATGTAAGGACTAAAGTCCATAGCTGCAAACCTGAGCAGTAGAGTGGCTGGCTGCAGAGGCGAGTGCCGGGCTTTGCAGTCATCACAGCCCTTTACCATGTGGCCTAAAGCACGGCCTCTGTTCTCTGAACCTCTTTCATCTATAAGACCTTGCTAAGGGCTTGGGACCTGATATTCCTATAAGACAGGAACAATAGTGCCTGCTGGGGGAGGATGCACTGTGTGATAGTGCTGAGGTTTAGGAGTACGATAAATATCAGACCCCTTCCCATTCTCCCAGGGTTTGAGTGTGAAAAGCAGCTGGGAACCTTACAGGCTCATTGCTCCTCTTCTCTGAACCCCTCAGTTCACTAGAGCATGGGCTCCATGGTCCAATTCTCTGTTGCAGACCTGGTCTTGAGCCCAGGCCTCAGTTTAGTTTGGGCTACAGAACTTGGAGGTGGGAAGGCAAGGGGTGGCGACAAAGCACACTAGTGATTTTCAAACATTTGGGTACAGAAGTCTCACTTCCTCCTATGTGTGCCCCATAGCGGGGCCCACCTACCTGTCCAACCTGACCTGCCATTCCCAGGCCTCTACATGTCAGCCCTTCATGCCCTTGGCATGCAGTGAGCATCGTCATCATCAGTGAATAGTCAGCTTCTCATGTGCCAATCATGTTATAGGTGTGAGTACACTGGAACCTTCCAACTGTCCTATGAAATAGACATTGCTATTCTCCCAGCCTTGTGACTTTCCCAAGGACACATGAGACTCTATTCTTTTGACACCAGATTTGTTCTCCTAACCACTGACTATAACTACTTGTCTACTTGTCCAAATTTTGCCTGTTTCTTCATTCAACATTTACTGAGCACTAACTTGATGTCAGGCACTCAGGACCTGGTTTGAGTCCCACTTCCAGCAGGATGAGTGTAGGTTGTCGTTTATAGTCACACGAAAACCAACACCCTCCACTTATTTCTGAATATGAGTGGGGGAACTGAGGCCCAGGTTCCACAGCTAATGCAAGCGAGCCAGGATTCAAAACCGGAGATGCTCCTCCCTGAGCTGGAGGTATTGACCACTGCCCTGGCGGGATCAGTGGCTGCAAATGTATGCAGAATCATAAACCCCTGCATTGTCTCTTCAAGCCAGAGAAAAAGACTTCCCCGGTCCTCAGGTATGGAACACTGTCACTGGAGAATTACCTGATGCTCAACTCTTTCCAATCAGTCTGTCCTCATTAGTCACCATTGTCATCTGGCAAAACGTGCAACAGGTGAGCCCTAATTGGTCTGCAATCAGGCAGAAACTTCTCACTTCTGCTTAATGAGATCCAGGTGGGGTTGAAGCCCACGCACATTTTTAAGCCTTTTAGAGCTATCCAGTTAGGAGATTAAACTGTGAAAAACACAGCCCCAAGACTATCAAATCAGTCAAGGTAAATGTAAAGGAGTTTATGGACTGGTGAATGGGCCTCCTAAGTCTTCCGGGGGGAGCAGGCTGTCTGGGTTCAAGTGCAGACGGCATGTTTCCCAGAGCCTGTGTGCCCTCTGTGGTGGGAGGACCCATGACTGTAGCAGCCGTCACTTCTGGTGGCTGTCAGGCTGTGCAAAGGGGAGGCCTCTGATTTGACTGGTGGGCTTGGGGAGGTGACAGCATGCCCTGCTGTTGAGGTGAAGGTCTCTCTGAAGGTGAATCACTTGGGGCTCACAGCTGAGGATGTTATGGGGCTTCAGGTGGCCCTGTGAGATGGGCGTTCCAGGTAGATTTTGTGAAAGACGGGCTGGCCCAATACAGTGCCTGTGGAGTCACCCCACCAGGCCTTCTGAGTCAAAGGGGTCTGTGCCAAGTCCAGGTGCCCAGCCAGATGTGTACATGGGTCAGTATTGCACAGATATGGTGGGGTGGGGGTCTGGCACATGAGCCATGACCTCATGTGAGGCTGAGCCTCTCCTGGAGGGCAGAGCAGGCCCTTTGTGGATGTCTGTAGAGATGGCTCCACACTGGCTGGAAATCAGGTGGCACTTGGAATTTTTAGGGAAGAAACAAGATGTGCTGAGCCAGGTGGCCAAGGGTTGTGATGAGAGTTCAGGCCGATCCATCTGGGAAAGCCCTGCCCTCATGGCCTGCCCTCCTGGTGTTCCTAGATTAGAAGGCTGGAGGCTGGAGATCTGACTGCTCTGTGAGTTCTGGCTTGGCGGCCTTTGTCCTCTCATAATTTTGCTGTGGACTTCCCTTGTAGCTCAAATGGTAAAGAATCTGCCTGCAATGCAGGGGATGGGAGTGTCATCCCTGGGTCAGGAAGATCCCCTGGAGAAGGAAATGATAATCTGCTCTAGTATTCTTGCCTGGGTAATCTCATAGACAAAGGAACCTGGTGAGCTACAATCCATGGAGTCACAGAGTCAGACATGACAGAGTGACTCATCAACAAAGTTTTGCTACAGCTCTTCTAGAACATTCTGATCTGACACGGCTCTCTGCGGCATGTGAAGGGAGGGGGAATCACAAGATTGGGGGAGCGCAGGGCACAACTAGGGGCTTTGGGAGAACCCCAGGGGACAGGGCATCACAGCTGGAACCGTGGGGTGCTGCTCACGCCTGGAGGGTTTGCTTTCAGAAGGAAGTGTGGTTTCCTGACAGGGCAGCTTCTCCAAGGGGCTCTGTAGGTAGGTATACAGGAGTGAAGAGCCCTCAGAGAACTTACAGTCAACTGGGAAGCCAAATGAGGATACAAAACAGCCCCAGAAGGGAAAGAGTCCAGGGCTGCATGTGGCCGGTGGCCCACAGTGGAACACAGGCCATGCGTACAAAATAGCAGTTCTAAGATGTAGGTTTGGGAGCTTTCATTCTTACTGTCTTACTTAACCATCAGAACAGAGAAGGAAAGTAGCCTGCCCAAGATCACATAGCTGCTGCACGGTCAAACCTGAATTCACATCTAGGTCTGTCTAACCAGATCCCCCATGAGGACAGCTGCTTCTGTATTCAGAATGAGGGAGATGGGTAGGGGGCTGTGGGGAGGCCTGGAGGTGCCTTGCATGCCCAAGGGTTCCGGCTAGATCTTCAGGGAAGAGGAGTGTGAATGGGCAGGAGGATGTGAAGACTTCAGGTGGGGGTGACAGCACCGGCAGCAGGGGCTGGAAGGAGGGTGGCAGATGAGTTGAGCAAAGGAAAGTCAGTCTGTGCATGGCTGGGCTCCGGAGACATTCCACAATGCCCCTCCCTGCCCACAGGGTGAGGTAGAGGAGCCTTAGCAGAGAACCATGCAGGCCCTGACCTGTTGCTGGTAATAAGAGTAAACCTGTCTGGAGACCAGGGTGTCCATTCTGGTCATCAAAGGCCCAGATGCCCATGGTTCCTCAGAGCTAGTTTCCCCAGATCACCAGTTTTCCAAGTTGGAAACAATTAAAAGTACTTGTCATAAGACTGAACTTGGCATAGTTTACTTCAGTGATACAAAATCTTCCACACCTCTGGCCTCCCCCTGTGCTGTTGGTGTGGCCTGGCCTCCAGGGTCACTGCACAGGCAGGCCTTCCCCATCCAGGCTTTGTCCTCTGGACAGTATTGTCTTTCTGTTCATCTTTCTATCTCTCTGTCTGGCTTCCCACCAGAGAGAGGCACCAAGTAGCTAGTAAAGACTGTGAAGCTTTGTTGGCACCAAATGTAGAGAGAATTATCACTAAGCCAATGACAACCACAGTGATTGCAATAAATTACCCCCTGCAGCAACTGGTAAATTGCCATTTTCTGCAGCCATTACGTTTGGCTTTGTATCTGAGAAGCAAAGGCATCGCTCTCTCTCTCTCTCTCTCACAAACACACACATACTCCTGTGGTGAGGCTGTCTGCCCTGCGTTGGATGACATTTATTCATTTTATGTATCCTGGGTTCTGCTGGCTGTCCTGCCTCAGTTCCTGTAGCAAAGAGACTTGAGTCTGAGCCACTAATTATCACCAGTGAGGTTTCCTCCCTAAACAGGAAGTATCAAGCGCAGTGCACTCTGAAACCAAGCATCAGTCACTATCCCGTTCACTCCCTGCAGCTGGGAACTGGAGTGCAGGCTGAGGCGGTGGCAGTCCGGCTGTTCAAGCCCCTTGCAGTCCCATGCCTTCTGAGCATCGCCTGAGTTCTGTCTTCCAAGCCAGAGTCAGGCAGCTTAGCGATCAGGTGGAGACCCCAGGGAGAACAGGTGGCCAGATCACAGTGGGGCTGTCCGGGGACGCGTGCGTCAGACCCTCAATCGGCTTGTCGTGGTGAGTCTGGTTATAGGGTGCAGAGCCACATGGCCTGGGCAGCATGTGGGGCCCTCCCTCCACCCCCTCCAATCCTGGTCTGCTTAAGTGTACCCCAGCATCTCGGGGAGCCCCTGTGTTAGAACTGGCACCAAAGAGCACCATCTGGTGATGTTCTTGCCAAAATGGGAAATCTTATCATCTGCACATTAAGTCAGAAAGCTTTTCAAGTAAAGGATTCAAGGATTTATCACATACAATGCCTTCAGTTAATGTGAGCACTGGCTTTGTGGGTTCTGGTGAGTTAAAAAAAAAAAAAGGTTAATGTTTATGATATATTTCTGTGGAAGGCAGGTCCATTTGGGAATTGTAAATTTTACTTACTAGTAACCACTTCTGGGTTGGTTTATCTGCTACTGTAAGTAGTCGAATCGGGTTTTTTTAGAATGTTTCAAAAATCTAAATGTTTGTAAAAGCCCTATAAATTATTCATTCACTTCTATTTTGCAGGCGTTGTGGTGATAAACCTCTCTTTTCTGTCCAACCAAACTTGCATATATGTGTCTTTGTGTGTGTACAGGCTTGTGTGTGTGTGGACGTGCACGCAGCCCTGCTTTCTGTTATTCTCTCTGTAGGAACTTCTCAGCCTTCCTTTTAAAAATATAATGATTTTTTAATGATGTCTAAATAATGATTCCAGGCAGAATTACAAGAAATATAACAGTAAAATGTTTGTTAGAGTCCATCAGAAAGGGAAAATGACCTCAGAAAAAAAAATAGAAATGCACCAATTAGATGTGTGTGTCTGTGACCCAGCTTTTAAACCTGTATTTGAGACTGGCATCTTCTATGCTGTCTCCTGTCAGGTCAGCTGTGGGGGTTTGGGGTGGGGGGGCAACTGGACATAGGTAACACTTACTTCTTGCCCCCTGGACCTCTCAGCCTGAGATCAGGGAGGGAGGGCTGGTGCTGCTATGGTTTAGAATCTAGGACAGAGGGCAGCCCTGGATTTGCAGAAACAACTTGAGAATGAGATGTTGGGAAGTATGAGTTTGGGCAGCTCAGCTGGCCAGAGGGAGAGCGGAGAGGAAGCCAAGACCATCTCAGAGCCCCGTGTAGACCAGATGACTGGCTATTACTCATGCCCATGTCCACGAGCAGGACTGGATGGGGTTAGGGCAAGAACCGTCTAGGAACCTTCAGGAAGTCCTAACTTGACCTCGGTTTTCTCATCTGTGAAATGGAAGCAGTGATGCCCTGAGTGTGCAAGTCCACAGTTAGTCTCTCCACCATGTGAGTCAGACCCCACCTCATCATCTCTTCTTTGACTCCTGATTGTTGCTGATGAGGCATGCGCCAGACATTTACAGGTACTGGGCTGTGACCTCCCAGCTGCATCTCAGTAGAGAAGAGCTGGTGGACCTCATAGCCCCAGGGAGGCTGGGATTTCTATGTGATGTGGCTTTAGGGGCAGTCATGTGGAGGGAAGGAGGAACTAGGGGACTTCCCTGAAAACTGTATCTATTTGCATAACAAGTAGCCGGCTTTGCACTTAGATTGTCTCTTTCAGATTTATAAAATGGGAAAGATTTTGTAGGAGCTGTTATTTACTTTACCAGACTGGGAAATGTGAATTATTCATATCAAAGTGTATTTTAATATTAACATTAGCACATGGGGAAGGGCAATGAAGATTTAAGGAGGCTGGGAACTCCACCATCATCTACATCTTGGGCCTCTCAGAGAAAGTTCCTACCATTATATGCTGGTTCCATCCTGTCAGCAGGCTGCAGGGAGCCAAGGGGACCAGAGGAGGGAGATTAATCCTGCCTCCAAGGGGAGGTAGGGTGAGGGCTTCATAGAGGACTGGCCTTTCTGCTGGACCTTGACTTTTGTCATTTGGAAGGAAAAGACTTTAGGGACAGAGATTAAGTCTATGACTTGATCAGGAAAAAGCATAAGGAAGGATGCCCAGAGTCAAGACCAGAGGCCAGGTGGGTCTTGATTGAGAAAAGCCAAAGAATTAATCTGTCAGAAGCCACAGCTGGGCCTTACCTGCCCCAGGTACTGTTTCCTGATGGATACTGGGCAGATCACTCTGAAGGATTGCTACCTCGTGGCTCAGAGATTCATGGACCCCGGAGCCATTGGCCTAGCATCCCCGAAGCCTCCTTCCCTGGGTTTGTCCTCACCAGGCTGCACCCTGATGTGCCTCAGATGTGGTGTTCGGTTTGCTACTTTGGCCAGAGTTGCACGAGCCGAACTGCATCATTCTGTTTCCTTGCAGTGTGTGAGCGCAGCTATGCATTTGTCTTCTGTGTTACTAAGTTCATCAAACTTTGTAAAATGTCTGGCCAGTTCTAACAGTATGACCGAGCTACAGTAGGAACTCGAAACTCATCATATGATTTAACCCCCTCTGGGTAGAGGAGGACCCCAGTTAGGTTCTGGGGTGAACAGCCAGGGCTCATTCCCAAGCACACTCTGCCCTCAGGCACAGAATCTAGCAGTTAAGTCACCCAGACCACAAACATTGATTGAGCAAACACCTACATGGTACTAGGCCCCAGACCAGATGCTAGAGACACAGAAATGAGTCCAAAGGGGCCCCTAGTCTGGTGGGGTGGTAGACAAGCAAACCGGTACGTGTAGGCAGTGGTAATGTGAGAGGAGTGCAGACTGAGTCACAGAGCACAAGGGCCCCTCTATCCTCCATGGCCCAGGAGGAAGCCAGGAGGTGCTCCCAGGACTACCTGGACCAGTTCTTAGAGTTCTCAGAGACTTCTAACAAAAGTCAGAGTTCTGTGTGGAGCTGGCCTGTGGCAGGTGGTTGGGATGGAGTGGCATGACGACCATCCCCACACAGAGCAGTTGGAGAGTGGAGGCTGAGTCCCACTGTCCCTAAGAGTTCAGAGGAAGAGGCCCCTGAGGGTCAGGGTCAGGCACCCCAGAGGCTTCCTGGAAAAGGTGGCCCATCAGCTGGGCAAAGCCAGGAAACATGCACCCCAAACCCAAGAATCTGGCCATGTGAGGCTGGCTGAAGTCTGGGGACCTGCCCTTTCACTTCATGGCAAATAGATGGGGAAACAGTGGCTGACTTTATTTTTGGGGGCTCCAAAATCACTGCAGATGGTGATTGCACCCATGAAATTAAAAGACACTTACTCCTTGGAAGGAAAGTTATGACCAACCTAGACAGCATATTAAAAAGCAGAGACATTACTTTGCCAACAAAGGTCCATCTAGTCAAGGCTGTGGTTTTTCCAGTAGTCATGTATGGATGTGAGAGTTGGACTATAAAGAAAGCTGAGTGCCAAAGAATTGATGCTTTTGAACTGTGGTGTTGGAGAAGACTCTTTAGAGTCCCTTGGACTGCAAGGAGATCCAACCAGTCCATCCTAAAGGAAATCAGTCCTGGGTATTCATTGGAAGGACTGATGTTGAAGCTGAAACTCCAATACTTGGGCCACCTGATGCAAAGACCTGACTCATTTGAAAGGACCCTGATGCTGGGAAAGACTGAGGGCAGGAGGAGAAGGGGACGACAGAGGATGAGATGGTTGGATGGCATCACCGACTCAATGGACATAGGTTTGGGTGAACTCCGGGAGTTGGTGATAGACAGGGAGGCCTGGTGTGCTGCAGTCCATGGGGTGGCAAAGAGTAGGACACAACTGAGCGACTGGACTGAACTGAACTTCCACAGGGGCATGGGAGCCCCCAGGGCCAGGTGGGCCCATTTCTGGATGTGCAAATGTACATCATGGCAAGCGGAAAGGATGGAGGCAGCAACCAGCCACAAGACC
Organism: Antilocapra americana; assembly: GCA_007570785.1. Lineage (NCBI taxonomy): Eukaryota > Metazoa > Chordata > Mammalia > Artiodactyla > Antilocapridae > Antilocapra > Antilocapra americana. The sequence goes on along the minus strand of ML660200.1, from coordinate 3,320,527 downwards.
CATCTGGCCCCAGGAGTTGCAGCACCAAGTGTCCCTGGAAAGTGAGAAGCCATCTAACCCCCATCGCTGAGGTGGCAGATTCAGTTGCCGCTGCCTGACAGCCTCCAGCCTGGCTGGCTTAACCGGTCCATAGGGAGCTGACTGCCTCCACATGCCAGCACTCTGACCTCACTGAGCAGAGGAAAGCATTCCTCTTTGGCTCCCACAGTGCTGGGCACGCCCTCATTCAAGCACTTTTCTCCTGGCTGCAGGGTGTAGCTGACCTTTCCCCTAAGAGCCTCAAGTGGACAAACCGTCTTTTTAGCCACCTACCAGAACACCTGGAGAAGGAAGTGGCAACCCACTCCAGTATTCTTGCCTAAAGAATCCCATGGACAGGGGAGCCTGGTGGGCTGCTGTCCACAGGGTCGCACAGAGTCGAACACGACTGAAGCGACTTAGTATGCATGCATGCATTGGAGAAGGAAATGGCAACCTGCTCCAGTATTCTTGCCTGGAGAATCCCAGGGACAGAGGAGCCTGGTGGTCTATGGGCAGGACCCCTGCCCTCTATGGGGTCACACAGAGTCGGACACAACTGAAAGGACTTAGCAGCAGCAGCAGCAGCCAGAACACCTGCTGGGTATGCAGTGGGTATTCAGAGAATAACGAATGAGGAAATTTTTCAGACCGGGGTTGGCAGGACCAACCTTTACATAAAACCGCATAGGATGTGCATTGCACAACTCCCGGAGTTCACCCAAACCCATGTCCATTGAGTCGGTGATGCCATTGTGTTCACATGGATCACAATGTAAATGGTGCCCCTGGGGTTGTGTAGCACAGGGCCGCTAGCTAGCATCTTCCCTGCTTCATGCCACTGGCCTTGGTGCTGACCACCGGGAATTCCTCCCTCCCCCTTGCAAGCCGCACTGACCACCCTCCTGGCTCAGTGCTGACGGTGGGTAGGGATGAACTGGAGCATTTCCTCCAGGCCTGGCTGTCAAATCCTAGTGAAAGAATACATGGATATGGGTATGGCTTCAGGCCATCTGTATTCTTGGTCCTTCAGGAAACTGTCTTCTTGGGAGATCACCCCAGTTGATGTGCTGGGGGCTCCTGGGTCCACAGGATCTGTGTTGTCTCCTGGTTTTACTACTCTCTTCTCCTTCAGCCTGCAGTGGGCCTGGTGACCCACACACAGAACGGGGAAGGGGCCATGGGAGCAGTTTGCCTGGAGGGTTTGCCTTATTGGCTGTGTGGGCAATGGCACCATAGCCTTGACCACCTTCTCCTTACCAGAAAGAGCCAGCTTTGGGAGGCCAAAGTGTGTGCAGGGATGGGGCACACCTGGGCCTCAAGACTTAAAGGAGTATAAGGAGAATTACTGATACCAGGGGTCCCAGGGGTCAGGGAGGCTTTATGAAGGAGGTGGCCTAAAGGCTATACCTGAGTATAACAATTTAAGGAAAAGTCGGATCCAGAGTGGTCCTTATGTGCAAGTGATTCATTAATTCACTTGCCCCTCACACAGACCTCTTGTGAGCATCTGCTGCAGTGTTTTCAGCCTGTGGTCCTAGGACCAGCAGCATCAAAAATCCTGGGGATTCTTTTCTTTATTTATTTGGCTGTGTGGCACTTGGGGTCATTTGTTGCAGAGCACAGGCTCTCTGGTTGTGGTGTGCAGGCTCCGTAGCTGCAGCTCCTGGCTTAGCTCTTCCTTGGCATGTGGGATCTTAGTTCCCCTGACCAGGGACTGAACTCACCTCCTGTGCTTTGAAAGACTGATTCGTAACCACCGGACCACCAGGGAAGTCCTGCCCAGCAGTATGTTTATTTTATTTACTTATTTTTGACCATGCTGTGTCTTCGTTGTTTCACTGGCTTTTCTGTAGTTGTGGTGCGAGGGCTTCTTCTCATTGCGGCGGCTTCTCACCGAGGAGCACAGGCTGTAGGGCTCAGGCTTCAGTAACTGCAGCACGTGGGCTCAGTAGTTGCAGAATATGGGCTTAGCTGCTCCATGGCACGTGGGATCTTCCTGGATCAGGGGTTGAAACCCATGTTCCCTGCATTGGCAGGCAGACTCTTCACCACGGAGCCACCAGGGAAATCACACCCAGCAGTATGTTTTACCAAGTCCTCCAGAAAAGTCCAGTATAGCTCAGGCTTGACCTGGCACACTAGGCACTGGGCTAAGTGCTGCGATTACAGAAGTGAATTTGACTGTTCTTACCCTTGGAGTCTGGGAAGGACAAAGGCCGGAAAGAGAGATCATGTCAGTGCAAAAGGGCTGTTCTCAAGGAGCATGAAGGCAGAGTGGCTGCTGGTGGGGTTTGATCTAGGAGCTGGGGTTGCTGCTACGGAAGGGTGGCCTGTCAACACCAGTGGCATGAGGACCCTCCCTGGCAGGGAGCCTGGTGCTGGGACTAGCAAAGCCCGGCCCCAGACCACCCTTGGTGCCCTGCCCCTGACCGCCAGCCTCTCTCCACTGTACCCCTTCCTGCTCGACCACCCCCTGTTACCTCTTCCTGAGCCCCAAAGAGCAGCATTACTTTTCCTCCAATTGTCTTAGTGAGAAGTGTGTGCAGATATCCAGACCATTATCTCAGAGCATATTTTTAGAAAATTTTAGAGTAAAATTTTCCATTCAGCAGAGAACACAGTTTATTGATTTAGGTGCCTTTATTTCTGCTTTACACAGATCAAAGGTTTTTAAAAATCCTAGGCAGAGAGGAACAACATGAAACCCGTGTGAGTTTTAACAGGCTCAGATCATGGCACTTTGCTACCTCCTATAATCCTTACTATGTTTCATTAAAGTGAGTGACATCACTCCATTGTACCAATGAAGAAACTGAGCCTCAGAGAGGTAAAGTGACTTGCAGGGCCCCAGCTCGTAAGTGGTACAGCTGAAATATGACCCCATAACTGCCTGTGTTCTTGCTGACCCACTTTGCATTCTCCTAAGGCGACTGATCCTGAGTAAATCCAGATGTTTTAGGAGACCACATTCTGCTAGGCAACCTCCCATTGACCACTGATGGCTCTCAGGGGCCAATCTTCTGCCTAATTAAGGAAGGGATGAGTTTGGTGGGGAAAGATGAGTGCATTGGACCTAATGCAGGCAGATTGGCAACTGTGTGCTAGTTTCCAGCTGTAGGTCCTTATATAAACCCTCAGCCACTTGGATGAGGAGCAGATGATGCCTGCCTGTCCCCGCTCACTGGAACACACATGCCCTATTTGCTGACCCATGCCGGGAGCTGGTAGGTGAGCCTCAGGCTCAGCACCCTTCCTTGAAGGCCATCCACTGTGGCTCTGGAATAGCTGTCTGCTGACTTGGGGTGGAATGCAGAGAAGTAGCTGTGTGGGCAAAAGCTGCAATGCCCATTGAGAAGCCAAGAGGGATGTTTAGCCCATGGTACCATCTGCCTTTGGGGCTTCCAGGGTGGCTGAGTGGTAAAGAATTTGCTTGCAATGCAGGAGACATGGGTTCGATCCCTGGGTCAGGAAGATCCCCTGGAGGAGGAAATGGCAACTCACTTCAGTATTCTTGCCTAGGAAATTCCATGGACAGAGGAGCCTGGTGGGCTACAACCCATGGGTTCACAAAGAGTCAGACACAACTGAACAACTTAACAACAGCAACAACCATCTCCCCTACAGCGATAGTTAATAGTGTTGATTACAGAAGCATCACTTTTCTAGAGGTCCTGGGGCTAACAAACCTCAAATTTTGGAAACAACTAGGAGATAACTTGGGAAGGTTGCAGAATCACCAACACTGATGTCACAAAATCCATGCATTAACTCATGAGGAGTCCTTAAACTCTCACCAAGGCATGTTTGCTCTTAGTTTATACATAGTAACAGGCTGTGTAGTGTCTCAGGTTTTTTTGTAACAACTTTATCGAGCTATAATTCATGAACTGTATAATTCATCCATTTAAAGTAAGCCACCCAGTGTTTTTTTAGTATATGCACAGAGCTGTACACCCATCACACACAACTCCAAAAAGAAACCCTGTACCAGTGAGCAGTCACTCTTCATTTTCCCCAACCCCTTTTCCCCCACCCCCATCCTTAGTTCCTGGTAGCTTCTCATCTACTTTCTGTCTCTGTAGACTTGCCTGTTTCTAAGTATTTCATATAAATGGAATCATACAATATGTGGCCTTTTGAGACTGGTTCCTTTCATTTAACATAATATTCTCAAAGTTCATAATGTTGTAGTGTGTATTAGTACTTCATTCCTTTTTATTATGAATGTTATTCCATTGTGTGCATGAACCACGTTTTTATATGCATTCATGACTGGTGGTCATTGGCTTGTTTCCACTTTGGGGTTATTGTGAATATGCTACTGGGGACACTAGTGCACACATTTTTGTGTGTATATATGCTTTCATTTTTCTAGGGTATCTGTGTTCCTAGAAGTGGAATTGCTGGAGTATATAGAACCTCTGTGTTTAAATTTTTGAGGAACTTCCCAACTCTTTTCTCCAGTGGCTGTACCGTTTTATTTCACAATAGAAGTGGATACAGGTTTTGATTTCTCTATATCCCCACCAACACTTTTTATCTTTGTCTCTCTTTCTTTGGTTAAGCCATCCTAGTGGGTATAAAGGAATATCTCATAGTTTTCTTGATAATTTGCATTTCCTTGTGGGCTGTTGAGCATCTTTTTGTGTGTTTCTTGAAAACCAGTTAATATTCTTTGGAGAAATCTAAGAATCCTTTGCCCAATTTTATATAGGTTGTCTTTTTAGTATTGAGTTGTAAGAGTTCTTTATATATTTAGAAACAAGCCCCTCATCAGATATATGGCTTCCAAAATTCCTCTCTCATTCTGTGGGTTGTCCTTTCTCTTTCTTGATAGTGTGTCATCTGTATTTCTTGTCCATGGCCAATTAGCAGGATCTGGGAGGGCTGTAATTAAGAGTCAAGCAGCCTGACAGCTGTGATAAATGTCCTGCCAGTGAAGAAGGAGATAAGCCTATAACACAGTTCTATAAAAGCAAGATGAGACTCAAGAATGTCCCTTCTTGTGGCTCGGGTTGATCTCTGGGTTCCGGGTGAGGATGTGCTTGCCTTCTCTTGAAACAGGCACTGCATTTTGGAAGGATTTCTGCCCCCAAAGGACAAATTTTTGTCCTTTGAGACAGAGTAAGCTTTGAAGCTGGAAGCTCCTGTGACATGTATCTCTAGTCACAAATATGCATGGAACATCTGCAGTGTGTCAGGCACAAGGCTGGGTTTTAGAAGTCGGGCCGTGGAACAAGCATGGTGATCTCCACCTTCCCAAAGTTGACTGGGGCAAGGCATGGGGACGCCAACAGACAAGGACTAGAGAAGCCCCCTAGATCCCTAACCACAGCAAAGTCCCAGGTGTGTACCACGCTCAACTACCCCATGCCCACTGAGGGAAGCCGGGCAGACCTCCGTCATTTCACAGATGAGGAAACTGAAGGAACTTGTCCAGTGTCTACTGGTGAGGAAATTGTCAGGGTGGAACCTAGAGTTTCAGCCTCTGAGAACCATGCTCTTCATCTCTATGGTTTTTTATGTTTTTTTGTTTGTTTTTTCAAGTTCTGGGCAAGAATTTGCATTTTCATTTATGCCTTGCCAGCTCCCGGGTGCTGGCTGTGGGCACATACTCCCTTTGCCCCAGGGCCACGAGCTATCTGTGGATCCCTGTTCTTCAGCTCCTGGGCCTTTTCTCACACAGGCTCATCTTTCTAGAAGGCTTTTCTGAGCTCACTTGCACATCTTTCAAGGCTCAGCTCAGGCCCACCTCCTGCAGGAAACTGCCCAGCTGCCCTGTCTGTAGGCAGGGTCCTTTCCCAGGAGACTGTGTTCAGTTGTATCTTGTGCCCATCACTCCGTGGGGACCCCAGTGTCTGGAGGGTGCGAACTTCCCCAGGGATTGTCAGGGATCATCCCTGGGAGTGGGAAGAAAACTTAGAGCTTCTGTTTATGTTTAAATTTTTAGCCTTATCTCTTTACATTTATGTTGTTTATATATGATTTATTCTGTATATAACATCAGAGTGCACAAATCATACTAAAATATATTTAATTTATAAATAAATAGAGCAGTTCTGATTTGATCCCTGGGTCAGGAAGATCACCTGGAGGAGGGCATGGCAACCCACTCCAGTATTCTTGTCTGGAGAATCCCATGGACAGAGGAGCCTGGTAGGCTACAGTCCATGGGATCACAAAGAGTCAGACATGACTGAAGTGACTTAGCACAGCACAGACATGGAATTACAGGAATATGTGCCCCCCAGATTTAATATTAAAATTTAAAAATAAAGCTTGAATACAATTGTGGGCCACTTGAGGGCAAGAATTGTGCTATATTCCTCTTGCAGCCCATGAGGCCAGAAATGTTAGCTAAGTCAGCCTCTGCCCTAGGGGTGGAGGGGGTGGCATCCCAGGTGGCCTGCAGACCCTCCAGCTGCAGGGTGCCAAGCTGGCACCCCCGCCCCACCCATATCCAACCCCAAAGCAACACCTTCGTGGCTGCAGCCTGCTCCAACCCTTGGGGTCTGATGGATATGTGCCACCCTTGTAGAAGGGGCTGCAGCGCTGTCCATGCCCTGACTGCCCACTACTGAAGGCCTGTCCGAGAGCAGACAGAAGCTGGCAGGCAGGCCTGTGGGCCAGGCCTGGCTCCCAGCCACAAACAACCCATGTTATGGCCCTGCCGGCAAGGAAGAGAGGCCCAGCAAGCAGGGCAGAGACCCAGAGGAGACTGGGAACTGTGGTTTGTGCCAATTCCTGCACAACCGGGCCTGCATGTCCACAGTTTGAGAGGGGGAGGCTGGCAGGTGTGTGTGCAGACAGCAGGCCCTAGCTGCCCCAACCCAGCTGCAATTTGATCCCCTCCCTTCCACCTCCCCCAGATCTGTAAATAGAATAGCAGAGGAGCCAGGGCCCAGGCAGGGTTAGGTCCTCTCACCTTTGGGTCACATGGATAGGCAACAGGGGCTCTGCTAGACCTTTGGGGCCTCCAGGATCCTGCCCTGGAGCCAGCACATGTCCTGCCCTTGCCAACACCATGCCAGCTGCAGGCCTCATGCTGGGCACTGGGAGCGCCGAAGAATTTTGAAAGGTCCATGGAGCACTTCAGAGGATGGTACACATGGATACACACACACCCCACCCACAACACACACACACACGTGCATGTATACATAGCACCAGTCAGAAAATGTGGCTCTGAGCTCTTGTTAACTTCTTTTACCCTCACAACAGTCCTTGGAGAAAGATAAAATCTGTGTCCTCATTTTAAAGGTGAGAGGACTAAAGTGCAGAAGCACCTGGGTAGTGAGCAGTGGGCGTGGCTATGGTCAGAACCTGGCACCTCTGCCCAGGTGGCTGGTGTTTTCCTGTCCCAAGGACCAAATTTTGGTAGTAAGAAGCACTTTGGAGGTGTTTCATGTTTAGTTTCCATTTACCCTGAGGCTCCAAGCAGAACCCCTGGGGATGATAATTCTGGGATGTTTGATAGGTCCCTAGATGTTCCAATATCTCAGGGTCAGTTCAGGGCAAAACTGGGACCAGCCCCACGTCCCCCAGTCAGGGGCTGTGGCTTCCCTCAGCTTTAGCTGCATCACCTCAGATCCCTGACGGGAAGCAAATACAAATGAGCTTCTGAGCAGTGAAGCTTGAGTGCCAGCCCTGAACACTTCCTTCCACCTTGTGATGCTAAGTCTGGGGATAAACACAGACAGGATTCCAAGTCTAGGTCTCACTGACTTCTCTTTGGGCTGGTTCGTGTTTACTGTGAGGCTGTAGATGACTCAGCGCTCTTCGAGGATGAGCAGAGGCTGTGTGTGCCATGAGGTTGTCGTTGGCTGCCCCTTCTTTCCCTATCCCTTCTTTCCCTGCATCGCCCAAGACACACACACAGACACACACAATTATAAACCACTGGAGAGTGGGGAGCACTTCTTACTCATCTCTGTGCTCCTAAGAGTGTTCAGCACATGGTAGTTGCTCAGGAGACGGGAAGGAGAAGGGGAGAGCAAAGCCAGAGGAGAGGCTTCTGTTCACGAGGGGACCTGCTTGGGATCCTCCAAATCATTAGCAAACATGAAGGTGAGCCGGAGGCCATGGCGTGGTGACTCTCCCTCGCGTAGGAATAAAGCTTGCTCTGGTGCCGGTGTCTCCAGGTGGCTGGGGCAGGGACTAAGGAGACCCCAGGGTCCCTGTCCCAGCCCAGACTGGCCAGAGGGAAGGCTGGAGTCTCTAGGGAGGGAAGTACAGTTATCCTGGCACAAATCCCTGATGCCAGCCTGGGAATCTAAGGCTGACTGCAAGCCCCTGTCACCACTCGCCCCTCTTTCCCAGGTGCAGAGGCACTGGCAGGGTCACTGCATCCTTCCATCACCTCATCCCTGCTGCTGGGACTGTGCTGGAACCCAGGGTCTGCTTCATCACCAGAGCCGCCATCCACCCAGTGCTGGCTTAAGTGCTGAGAGAGCACTGTTCTGGATGCTTAACGCATACTGGTTTCTTCACTCCTATACCCCCCCATAATGTGTGCCATTATCAGTTGTAGTCACCATAATGTTCATTAGCTCTCCCAAACATATTCAAAACTGAAAGTTTCTACCCTTTGACCAATATCTCCCCATTTCCCCTGTCACCAGTCTACTCTCTACTTCTAAGTTGGGGTTTTTCAGAACCACATTTAAGTGGGGTCATGCAGTATTTGTCTTCCGTATTTGGTTTATTCCACTTAGCATAATGTCCTCCAGGTTCATTATGTTGATGCAAATACCAAGATTTCCTTCTTTTTTTAGGGTTGAATAATATCCATTGTACTCATACACCATATTTTCATTATCCATTCGTCCACGGACAGACACCGAGGTTGTTTCCATATCTTGTCTACTATGAATTAGGCTGCAATAAACACGGGGTACAGATCTCTCCAAGAGAGTGATTTTATTTCCTTTGGTAAATATTCAGTAGTAGTTTGCTGGATCATATGGTAGTTCTATTTTTAATATTTTGAGGCGTCACTGTGCTGTTTTCCACAATGGATGGATGAGTTTACATTCCCACTAGCAGTGCACAAGGGTTCTCTTTACGTGTGTGCCAACACTTACTATCTTTTGATTTTTTGATACTAGTCATCCTAACAGGTGTGAGGTTTGGATTTGCATTTTCCTGATTAGTGATGTTAAGTATCTTTTTATATATTTGTTGACCATTTGTATGTCTTCCTTAGTAAAATGTCTGTTAATTCCTTAGCATTTTTAATTGAACTACTTGGGTTTTTAATATTGAGGTGTATGATTTCCTTAAATATTTTAGAAATTAACCCCTTATTGGATATATGATTTATAAATTTTTTTTCCATTCCATAGATTACCTTTTCATGTTGTTGACTGTTTATTTTTCCTTTGCTGTGCAAAAACTTTTTAGTTTGATTTAGTCAAACTGAACTTGTTTGTTTTTACTTTTTATCTTTGTACTTTGGTGTCAAATCTAAAGGAAGTCATTGATAAGACCAACGTCAAGGGGCTTTTTCCGAAGTTTTTTTCTAGGACAATAATACAGTTTCAGGTCTTGTGTTGGTTTTTTTTTTTTCTTTTTTTTTTTTTTTTGACTGTAAGTCTTTAATCCATTTTGAGTAGATTTTTGTGTATGATATGAGATATGGTCCACTTTCATTCTTTTCCATGAGGAAGTCCAGTTTTTCCAAGGCCATTTATTGAAGAGATTGTCCTTTCCCTATTGCATATTCTTGACCATATATGCATGGGTTTATTTCTGGGTTGGCTATTCTGTTTTGGTTTATGTCTGTTTTATGTCAGTAATATATTGTTTTGATTACTAAAGCTTTGAATATAATTTGAAATCAGGAAGTATGGTGCTTCCAGCTTTGTTCTTCTTGCTCAAGATTGCTCTAGTTATTTGGGATCTTTTGTGGTTCTGTATGAACCTTAGTATTTTTTTTTCTATATCTGAAAAATGTCATTGGAATTTTTGTATAGATTGCTATGAATCGGAATGTCTTTTCATTTATTAGCATCCTCTTCATCAGTGTTCCATAGTTTTAAGTGTACAGCTCTTTCCCCTCCTTGGTTAAATTTATTCCCAAGTATTTTATTCTTTTAAAAAAATATTTATTTGTTTTATTTGGCTGCATTGGGTCTTAGTTGAAGCACACACGGGATATTTTATTGTGGCAAAGGGCCTAGTTGCCCCAAGGCATGTGGGATATTAGTTCTCTGACCAGGGATCAGACCAGCACCCCTTGCACTGGAAGGCAGATTCTTAACCACTGGACCACCAGGAAAGTCCTTTTTAATGGTACTGTATGGGATTGCTTAGTGAATTTCTTTTTCAGATAGTTCATTGTTGGTATATGTACAGCTTATTTTTGCATGTGGATTTTGTATCCTGCAGCTTCACTGGATTAATTTCTTAGTTTTAATAGTTTTTTGGTGGTATCTTTAGAGTTTTCTATATATCAGTGCATATCAACTGCAAAGAAAGACAATTTTATTTCTTCCATGCCAATTTGGATGTCTTTTGTTCTTTTTCTTGTCTGATTGCTCTAACTAGGACTTCCACTACTATGTTGAATAGAAGTGGCCAGGAGTGGGCATCCTTGTATTGTCCCTGATCTTAGAGGAAAAGCTTTCAGCTTCTCACCATTGAGTATGATGTTACATGTGAGCTTGTCATATATGGCCTTTATTATACTGAAGTACATTCCTAATTCTGTATCTAACTTGTTGAGAGTTTTTATCATGAAAGAATGTTCACTTTTGTTAAATGTTTTTTCTGCATCTATTGAGATGATCGTATTAATTTCATCCCTCATTCTTTTATTATGGCATATCACATTTAATGGTTTGCCTGTGTTGAACCATCCTGGCATCCAGGGATAAATCCCACTTTGATCATGGTGTAGGATCCTTTTAATTTGCTGCTGAATTCAGTTTCCTAGTGTTTCATTGAGGATTTTTGCATCTATGTTCATCAGGGATATTGGCTTGTAGGGTCCTTATCTGGCTTAGAGATCAGAGTAATGATAGCATCATAAAATGAGCTTGGAAGTGTTCCTTTCTCTTCGGTTTTTTTTGAAGAGTGAGGAAAGGATTAGCATTAACTTGTCAGGAAATCTCTGGAAGAATTCACCAGTGAAGCCATCCAGTCCTAGGCATTCTTTGTTGGGAGAGGCTTTGGGGGTTTTTTGTTTTTTTGCTAATTAATTTATTTTAAAATAGTCACAATAAATCCATTTTATTTTAAAATAGTGAGATATTTTCATGAAAATTATATTTCCCAAAACAAAAAGTAATGCAAACAGAGGCATTGTTTTATATTTTTTAATACCTCCTTAAGGGCTGGCTTAATATGAAAGAGCTGGATTCTTATGTTTCTGCATTCAATGTAGGGCAATATTTGGTTGAAATGTATGAAGAAAATCCAGTCTCACAGAGACATGTCCTTAGGAAAGGGAGGAGTGTCTTAGTAACTTCTTTAGATCATTATAGATATTCTTCTTTGATTCAACATCTATCTAGTCAGCTAATGGAGAATTTTTTAAATCACTGATTCAATCTCCTTACTTGTTACTGGCCTGTTCAGATTTTTTATTTCATCATGAGTCAATCTTGGTAGATAGTATGTTTTTAGGAATTTATCCATTTCTTTGGCGTTGTGCAATTTGTTGTCATATAATTGTCCATAACAGTCTCTTATGATCTTTGTATTTCTGTGGTATCAGTTATAATGTCTCTTTCTTTTTTATTTTATTTGACTCTTTTTTTTCTTAGTGAATCTAGCTAAACGTTTGTCAGGTTTATTCTTTCAGAACACCCGGTCTTCTTGATTTTTTTCCTATTGTTTTTCTAGCTTTTATTCCAATTATTTCCACTCTGATCTTTATTATTTCCTTCCTTCTGTTAACTTTGGACTTTGTTGTTCTTTTTCTAGTTCCTTGAGATGTAAAATAAGTTGTTTGAGATCCTTCTTTTTTCTTCATTTTGGCATTAAGCTATACTTTCCTCTTAGAGGTACTTTTGCTTCATTTCATACTTTTTGGTATGTTATACTTTCATTTTTGCTTGCTTTAGATAGTCTTTTTTTTTTAATTTCTCTTTTGATTTCTTCTTTGGTTCATTGGTCATTCAGGAGTATGTTAATTTCCACATATTTGTGAATTTTCTAATTTTTCTCTTGTTACTGCTTTCTAGTTTCATACCATTGTGGTTGGAAAAATACTTAACGTGATTTCAGCTTTTTAAAATTGTTAAGATGTGTTTTATGACCTAACATATGCTGTGTCCTGGAGGATGTTCTGTGACATGTGAGGAGAATGTCTATTGTGCTGCTGTTGGATAGAATGTTCTCTATATATTTGTTGGGTTCATTGGGTCTAAAGTATAGTTCAAGTTCAATGTTTCCATGGTGACTTTTTTTTTTTTGTCTGATCCATCCATTATTGAAAGTGGGATAGGGAAGTCCTCTACTGTTATTGTTGCTATTTTCCCTTTGGGTATATTAATATTTGCTTTATGCATTTAGGTGTTTTAGCTACCATAAATTTAAATTAATGATGAGTTTAAATCATATTTGGAGAGCTCCTTCACAGTTAAACTTGTGATGTGACATTGGTCATTATTGGTGACAAAGCTGCAGACAGGCCAGTGTTGCTGCTTACATTCATACTGAAGAAAATAGCAACTTGCAGCTAGAAGTTGATGACAATTGAAACAAATAACTTTCCCACCCAAGTTTACTATAAATTTGTAGCCCAAATTCAGGGGCCCAATCTTAGGTCCTATTCACTGTCAAGTCCCACTCCAGTCCTACCCTCAGAGCGTAGAATTCTGGTGTTCGTTCATTTGTTCAGTAAGCAATGAACACCAGCTCTGTCCCAGGCCTTGTGATAAATGGTGAGATCCACAGTCAAATAAGATGAGGTGGATGCCTTTAAGCTGCTCACTGTCTACTTAAGGAGGAGCACAAGAGATACCATTCCAAAATGCAGAATGTAAACAAGCACAGGAGCACATCGCCTGCCCTTCCTGATAATCCGATAAACCCAATGATGCTGAGTTTGGGGTCACTCCTGTATAGTAACAATGGCTATTACATAATGCTTTTGAAAAGACATGCATAGCATTGATCACAGAAATTCCATACCCTTCTTCCTCAGCACTCTCATGCTCACAAATTTGTACCAAGGAAATAATTCAGGACAACAGACAGAGTAGAACGCAGAGGTCCTTCCCTCTCCTTTTCTGGAATCTGTGAGCGCCTGAGGAAGGGGCTGGGACTTATTCAGTTTGTGCCCCCATGCTGGCACATGGTAACAATGAAAGGCCTGTTGGGTGAATGTTGGACCCTCATGCAGTTCTGATGGACAAGAGAGGGAGCTGGTAGGAGGGGCAGTCCACAAGCCCTCCGCTGACCAACTTCCTGTTTTCTTTTCTAGCCACCAGAACATCAGGAAAGATGGACAAGCCGCTCATCAGCCACCACCTGGTGGATAGTGATGGCAGCCTTGCTCAGGCCCCCAGTGAAGTTCCCAAAGTAGGCATCCTGGGCAGCGGGGACTTTGCCCGCTCCCTGGCCACCCGCCTGGTGGGCTCCGGCTTCAGTGTGGTAGTGGGGAGCCGCAACCCCAAACGCGTGGCTGGGCTGTTTCCCTCAGCAGCGCAAGTGACTTTCCAGGAGGAGGCGGTGGGCTCCCCGGAGGTCATCTTCGTGGCTATGTTCCGGGAACACTACTCCACACTGTGTGGCCTCAGTGACCAGCTGGCTGGCAAGATCCTGGTGGACGTGAGCAATCCCACAGAGCCGGAGCACCTACAGCACCATGAGTCCAATGCTGAGTACCTGGCCTCCCTTTTCCCCACCTGCGCAGTGGTCAAGGCCTTCAATGTCATCTCTGCCTGGACCCTGCAGTCTGGTCCAAGGGATGGAAATAGGCAGGTAAGTGCTGGAGGAATGCCAGTCATCATAACAAATGTAAATGGCTAACTTTCACTGAAGACCCTTCGTATACCAGGCTCTTCGTGTATGTTAGCTCAGCTCGTCTCACATGACTGCAAAGTTCCATTACACAGAGAAGGGAAGTGTGGTGCAGAGTTGTTAATGAGTTTACTTACATCAGGTCCCATTGCTTGGTGAGCTGGGGTTTGAACCGGAGATCCATGTTCTTCTATGGTAATTTGATTTCCAGGAAGATAAGGAGGAAAAGATTGATGGCTTTCTTTTTACTATCTGGAGTCAAGAAGAAGAGAGATTTTGCTTTTAGGACTGGATTTAGAAAGAAAAACCTGTGCCAGGTCCTGAGGAAGCAGGCAAGTCCCAAACTTTATCCCATTTATTCCAAGGGCTTCCAAGAACTGAGTAGATTTCTCAGAACAGTTAACAGCAGGTTTTTCTGGAAGTGGAAAATGGCTCCAGAAAACAGCCATTGCTGCGTACAGTTGTTGGCAAAACGGGCTCTAACCAAGACAAGATGGTCTTTAATGTCAAGAGGCCACCTGTACTTTCCTGGAGGAAGGATGCCAGGCTCCACGTGTGTATGAGGCCCTCTTCCAACGAGTCCAGTTCAGATGGCTCCTCTGCCAACTCCATGCCAGGCTGTGGGAGAGCCCACAAGTACCCAGCCCCTCTAACTGGAGGGTCCTCTTTACAGCCTGCATCTTGGGGCTCTCATATGTAGACAGGCAAGGGACAGTGGCTGAATGTAGAATAGCAGGGCCTGGAGGGAGCAGAACCAGCAGCTGGCTGGGGAAGCCTTTGAGGTCACCCTTGGCCTTGGCCCTACCTCATGTCGTCAGGCATGGGAAGGACATTCCTTCTGAGGCACAGGAGTGAGAATTGATGTTCCCAAACTTCAGTTTCCTCACCTGAAAAATATGGACAACAGTACCTATTTTCAGGCTTGTGGCAGCGCTGAGGGATCACACGTGTTAAGCCTGAGTCAGTGTTGGTAGAGTAACTGACCACAGCAGTGTCAGCAAGACACTTGGAGTGTTTGGGATCAGAGGACACCAGTGGACTGGCCTGGGGGCTCACAGAGGGTAGCAGTGGGCTACAAGGCAGGGGCTGGCTTGTGGAATGCCTTGTGTGTTGGCAGAGAGCTGTAAGGGGCAAGAGGACACTTGTGGACTGAGGGATGGAGCTGCAGCCAGAGTCCTTGAGGCATCTCTTCCAGTCTGGGGGCTGCCTAGATGGGTGTTTTGCTTGTGGATGCTGATGGCTATGAGCTGGGTGAGATGCTCACTATTGAATGAGTGTTGGCCATTATTCTTGAGTAGTGGGCACTGCTGGGTCAGAGACTGGGAGACCACAGGGAGCCAAGGAAGGCCTCTGGCCTAGGAGTCAGGGCCACTTTCTGCTCCAGCTGTACCTTACCTCACAGCTTGCTGGGCCTCAGTTTCCTCGGCTACTTAGTGAGGAGTTTGGCCAGGAGGCTCTCTGAGGCCCCACCCAGGGACCCCATCTGATGCCTCCCACCTCCCTCCCCACAGGTGCCCATCTGCAGTGACCAGCTGGAAGCCAAGCGCACTGTCTTGGAGATGGTGTGGGCCATGGGCTTCACCCCTGTGGACATGGGGTCCCTTGCCTCAGCCCGGGAGGTGGAGGCCATGCCCCTGCGCCTCTTACCAGGCTGGAAGGTGCCAGCTCTCCTGGCCCTGGGGCTCTTCATCTTCTTCTATGCCTACAACTTTGTCCGGAACGTGCTGGAGCCCTACGTGCAGGAGGGCGAGAACAAGTTCTACAAGCTCCCCTTGTCGGTGGTCAACTCAACACTGCCCTGCGTAGCCTACGTGCTGCTGTCTCTGGTGTACCTGCCCGGGGTGCTGGCGGCTGCCCTGCAGTTGCACCGTGGCACCAAGTACCAACGTTTCCCCGACTGGCTGGACCACTGGCTGCAGCACCGCAAGCAGATCGGCCTGCTCAGTTTCTTCTGCGCCGCCCTGCACGCCCTCTACAGTCTCTGCTTGCCGCTTCGACGCTCCCACCGCTACGAATTGATCAACCTGGCCGTCAAGCAGGTAAGGCCCTCGTGAGTTGTCTCCTGCCAATCTTGGTGCTGGGTGTGCCCACAGGTACAACCTACCACTTGTCATCTGCCAATTCTTGCCAGTGGCACAGCTATAAAGAATCTGCCTGCCAATGCAGGAGACTCTAAGAGATGGGGGTTTGATGGGTTGGGAAGATCCCCTGGAGGAGAGAATGGCCCCCTGCTCCAGTAGTCTTGCCCGGAGGATCCCTTGGACAGAGGAACCTGGTGGGCTACACTGATGGCAACTCCATCCCTCTAGATTCTCAGGCTGAAAACCCAGTGCCATCCTCGACTGCCTTATGTATCCCTTGTCTATTACAGTAATTCTTGGTACACCAGCTTCAAAATAGGCCTTCAGTACCTTTGCAGGGGTTGCATAGTGTCAGACATGACTGAGCACACACAGCACAATTCTGCCAGACTGGTTCATGTCCACATCCTGCTGTCCGAGATTTTGAGTATCAGTGAACAAAGCATCAGAGTCTCCATGCTCCCAAGCCAGGGAGACTTCAAGTGTAGCTGTAAGTTACAGAGAGTATTTAGAAGGTGGTTATCACTAAGGAGGGCTTTCCAGGTGGCACAGTTGTAGAGAATCTGCCTGCCAATGCAGGGGACACAGGAGATGTGGGTTCGACCAGTGGGTTGGGAAGATCCCCTGGAGGGGGGAATGGCACCCCACTCCAGTATTCTTGCCTGGAGGGTCCCAGGGACAGAGGAGCCTGGCGGGCTACGTACATGGGGTCGCAAAGAGTCAAATACAACTGAGCACATGTGCCTATTGCTAAGAAGGTAAAGAAAACTGGGGAGAAGGATGGGGTGCAATTTTAAAGGATGGTGTAGGAGGCCTTGCTGAGTAGGTGATATGTGAGCACAAGTCGGAAGGAGAGGAGCTGCATGGCACTTTTGAGGAATAGTAAGGAGGACCTCTTGATGGAGCCCAGGGAGGCAGTGGTAGGTGAGGCCTGGGAGGCAGGAGTGGGTGAGACCTGAGAGGCTGAAGCCACACCAGAGAGGCCTTGAAGGCCAAGGAAGGGCTTTGGCCTTAGACTCTAAGCCAACAAAAGGTTTTGAGTAGAGGACTGATGATCCATCCAGGGTTTTAATTGGCTCACTCTGCTGCCAGGTGGAGAAATAGATCTTCTAACTTGATCTGATGAAGATGTTGGGAGACCAGTTAGGAGGCTGTGCAGGAACCCTGATGAGAGATGATGGAGGATTGGAATGGGGTGAGGGCAGCAGAGGGGAAAGAAGGTACTGAAGGCATATTTTGAAGCCCGAGTACAGAGGATTGCTGTAATAGACTTGGGATAGATGAAGTGCTCAGGTTCTCAGCCTGAGAACCTAGGGGGTTGGAGTTACCATCATCAGAGATGGAGAAGGCTGCAGAAATATGTTTTTTTGGGGGGGCACAGTAATTATGCATTTAGGAAAGCCAGATAGTGCTCTTTTGCCATCAGGATTCCTGGGAATGCAAGGCCTTCAGGCCAAACCAGATAGCACCACAGGCAGCCTCCCCTGGTACCTATAGCCACAGAAATAGGCCCCCTAGATGCTTCCTCCTGGTTTACAAACTCACAGGGTCTAATTCTGACTCCAAAGCTCAGGTCTGCAAGCAACACTGCGTTTATTTTCCCTAACCTGTTTGATTCTACCCCTAGCCCTCAGCCTCTGGCCTGGTGTGTGGGTCCTACATACTCCAGGACACTTAAGTCATCCGATGAGACCCTTCTCATCTACCCCTGGTTCCAGCTGCAGTTTTGTTCTTGCTTGGGAAGCAGGGATCCTACTAAGGCTGTGCCCTCCCCAGGTACATCTGCCAGGCAGCCATCCCCTCGGAGGCCTGGCCACTTCCTAGAGCAGGACTGTGGGGGCAAGGTGAGGCCACTTCCTGGGAACCACAGACCTCAGCCCCTACTCACTTGGGTTCCTGTTTCCCTGCTCGCAGCTTCTCAAATGCCCTTGTCCTTCCCCACCCATGGACACCTGGCATCATTGCATCTGTAGGCTTGGGCTTTCATAAGAGAAAGCTGGAACCCAGACTTGAGGTGAAACAGCAAGGCACCTGCTGGCAACAAGAGAGAAAGGGAAAAATAATGGTCACACATTCTTTAAAAAGAGCTTACTGTGTACTATGTGGCATTCTAAGAGCTTTACATACCCAGCGTGAATTCATTTGGCCCTTATCTCTATAAGGCAGATGCTGTACTACCCTTATTTTACAGGTGATAAAACTGAGGCGCAGAGAGTTTAAGTTACTTGGCCAAAGTCACACAGCCAGTAAGGGGCTGAGGTGGGATGCAGATCTAGCCATTTTCTTCCAGGTCCATGTACATGCCCACGTAATTTCTACAGGGAAAACGAGTCCAAATTATCAGTTGAGCAAGTGATCCCAGAGCTCGTTCATTCACATTCTATTCTACCAGGCCCTAAGGCCATAGGATGAGATAAGACAGTCTCGTCCTCCCCTTAGCTGGCACGGGGTGGCGGGCAGGCCTGCAGGCCTGCAGGCCAGAACCCTGGACTCTTGTCCTCTAGCATCACGAGAACAAAGAGCTTGACCTTGAGCAAGTCATAGCCCCTCCTTGGTTCTCAGTGCCCTGATGCAGATGGAGGCCTTACCCAGTGTTAGTGGTTTTGATGCTCTCTGATATTCTCCCACTAGGCAGGAGGTCCTACATAGCTCCTCGGGGTATAGCACAGTGCTTGCTGTCCAGGAGGTGGCAGATCTGGGTAGCAGGTATTCCAGGCAGCAGGTAGGGAAGAAGACGATGCCCCCTTCCCACCAGAGCATGAGGCAAATCCCTGGCTGCCCCTTCCCCTGCTCACCCTCTGACTGCCACTCTCCAGATTCTCTACCCTGCAGAGGCTCCTTCTGCTTTCGTTTTTAATTCATTCATTTACTTATTTTTTGTTGTGCCGGGTCTTTGTTGTTGCCTGGGCTTTCTCTAGGTGAGGCAAGCACCTCACCTGGAGGTGGGGCTACTCTTTGTTGTGGTGTCCAGACTTCTCATTGCAGCGGCTTCTCTGGTTGCACGGGCTCAGTAGTTGCGATGTGCGGGCTCTAGGGTGCTCCGTTTTCAGTAGTTGTCACTCATGGGCCCTAGAGCTCATGGGCTTCGGTTGTGGCTTGCAGGCTCTAGAGTGTGGGCTCAGCAGCTGTGGCACATGGGCTTCTTTGCTCTGCAGCATGTAGAATCTACCGGACCAGGGATCAAACCCGGACCAGGGATCAAATCCGTGTCCCCTGCCTTGCAGGCAGATTCTTATCCACTGTGCCACCAGGGAAGTCCCCAAGGCTCTTCTTGATATTATGTTAATATAGTTTTGCCATGATGCAAATACCAAGGCACAGAGGGGCAAATGCAAGGTCATTTTCCCTGAGTTTCAAAGCCCTGTAAGGCTGCAGGCCCCAGTGGAGGTTGCCAGGCAACCATCACTCCCACAGGATGGGATCAGGGACAGATAGCAAAGTCAAGCAAAGGGGCTGAACCTCGTTCTGCAGTGTTCTGTAGGGCAGAGCCAGGGTTGCTGTGGGTATATTGGTGGGGGTGGGGGAGGTTAACAGCAGAGCAGCCCAAGAAGTGATGAGTTGCCTGAACCTGGAGGTTCAGATTCTGGATAGTCTGCGGGTCAACCATGCCCTCAGCCTCCAAGACTGGGCATCTGAGGTTGTCTGCATTCAGCCCCTAACAGCAGGGCACTGGGGGCAGTTTGTGACCTGTGCCTTTCCCAGTCTGCCCTCAGGCTGCCCTCTCAGGGCCTTCAGGAGGCAGACACTCCACCTTGGCTGCCTGACTGGAGGGAAGGGAGCATGCTAGCCTGGGCACAGGAAACACAGGTTTCCTTTAACCCCAAGTCCACAGAATTGGAGACGCAGCTGTACACCAGCTGCAGAGAAGACCTCTGAGACCATGTTTATCGATAGTATTAATAGTATTACCAACGGTAACTAGTACTTTCTGATTTGCTTCTATGGTAAATCATATTTTATTTATTAGTGCTTTCTGACTTACTTTTATGGTGCCTTAGAAATACAGTTTAAGATCAAAATTAATATCAAAGAAAATGTTTTATGCACACACTGTCTTCTCCTTTCTCTCACCCCAAATCTAGTCTAAGCTGTCAGAGAGAACTGTCTAAATCTCACATCTGACCATGTCACTGCTGAAAAGCATTCGGTGACTCAGGATAAGGACAAACCCTTCACAATGCAGCTGGGTTCTGTCCCCAGCCTTATCTCCCCAATGCTTCTTTGACACGTCACACTCAGGTCCCATACTGTCCTCTGAATGGGCAGAGCTCATTCCTCCAGGTTGGACAGCCCAACTTGGGACACCTTGGCAGTCTGACAAACTCCTATTCTTTCCTTCAAAACCCAACCTCTATTAAGCCTGTTCAACCACTCTCCCATTCCGTATCCCCACCTCTGTAATCTGTTGTGTTTTGGCCACATTTCTCTGATATTTCTGTGTAATCACTCATCTACATGTCTGCCCAGCCTGGATTTCCATGACTGGGTGGGTCTTCCACCTGTTGAGGTCCATGGTTCCTAACACAGAGTCCCAGTGCATGTTCACTGAGAGACTGTTAACTTGGCCACCATGAAGCTAACACCGGGCATCTCTTAAGAGAAGTCTGGGTAGAGCTTGGGGAAAGAACTAGTCTAACTTTCCAGCTGCCATTAAGACCAGCAGCACCAGCCATTTATTATATTAATCATCTACTATGTGCCAGTCACATGCTTCTCACTTCACAAACATCATCCATTTAGTCTTTGCAATAACAGAGAGAGGTGCTGGTACTCTGGATCTCATGACTGCCCCCCAGCAGCAGAGCCAGCACTGGAACCCAGGCCTTGGGACAGCAAAGCCAATCTCACCAGCACCTTAGACTGACCCTTCTCCTGCCTTACCATATTCTCTGGGTTTGGCTGGAGGTCAGCATCACCCCCTTGCCAACCACCATGCACTCTTGGGACATGGTGAGCCTTATAGGTCTCCTGTCCCTGAGCCCTTCTGCCTCTAACGTGAAACCTGCAGGAAAAGGAAATGTCATGCGTGGATGCCAGCATTCCATCTCTTATTGATGAGCACTGTCCTTATCATGTCAAGGTGGCCAGCTTGATTAGCTCTGAACATGGGAGAACCCCTAGGGGAGTGGAGAGTTATTGAATCTATGTCCCGAATAGCCATGTGTGACCCCGGTCGCTGGGAGCCCTGAGAACAGCACTCCACAGCCTACTATCCAGATGCTCACACAGGTTCCTCACCACCCATGACTCCTTTGCCCGCTTCACCCAACCCCTTCCTAGCATCACTGCTGAGTGGCAATATTAGGAAAAAAAAAACAAGACATTTTGCAAGCAAATGTGGTGTGTGTCATCATCCAGCCTCTTGACTTGTGACATTAACTGCCTAATCTTACCAAAATGCAGAAGGAAGTGACTAATAAAGTATATCTGAAGAACAAACAACCCAGAACATGGGGATGACTTACAAGCAGCAGTCATTAGTCCTGGGAAGATGTGAGTAAGCCTCCACCAGGCTCAGGTAGGAGGGAGACCTCCCAGCCCCCTTCAGGGTAATATCCGGCCCCGCCTTCCCTAGCTAGTGATGACATTTGTTTGCTAAGGGAGCAAAATTCTAGGATTTTAGACATGAGCTCTTCCTGCTCTGTCAGCAGAGAAACGGAGGCCCAGAGATGGAGTTGTCCAGAGTCTCACAGGACTCGTGGTCAGGGTGAGAAACGTGGGTCTCCAGACTCCTTGTCCTTTTGTGGCTTAATGACACCAGCGAGAGCCTGCCTGCCCTGAAATAGAATAGAGTCCATCGTTTTTCACAAATTGAAGGAAAAGTACTCAATGGATGGCATTTGCTCAGTTTCTTTCAACTTTTTCTCATAAGCTTTTCAACCATTTTTGCTCAGATTCATTTTTATTATTACATCTTCTAGCTGTATTTGGGTTATTTTTTTCCCCTCTGCTGAAATAGTTTCTCAAAAACCTGACTGACTCTGTTTTGCAAAGTGGAGACGTGCCTGCTAAAGCCTGGTCATATTTCCTAAGGGAAATGCTATCCCTTGTCCTGTGCGTAGAATTGAAGCACCAGCAATTCCCAGTGTTCTGAGAGAACACCTTGACTTCCAGGAACTCTGCTACCAAGTCTAGTTGGAAAATGATAGTTTTAATAGAAGGATCTGTCAACCCGGCTTGGAGGGGGCTCAAGTGCAAGGGCACTCTCCGTGGGGAGGAAGGGAGTAGACACCTCTGGGCCCGCAGTGGCTTGTCAATGGGTGCATCCCTGGAGCTCAATGGGGGATCCGCAACTCTGTGAGGGCAGGTGTCTTTGCTCTCTGGCCCAGGGCCTAGCACACAGAGTTCAGTTCAGTTCAGTTCAGTTACTCAGTCATGTCCAACTCTGTGTGACCCCATGGACTGGAGCACGCCAGGCTTCCCTGTCCATCACCAACTCCCAGAGCTTACTCAAACTCATGTCCATCAAGGCTGTGATGCCATCCAATCATCTCATCCTCTGTCATACCCTTCTCCTCCCACCTTCAATCTTTCCCAGCATCAGGGTCTTTTCAAACGAGTCAGTTCTTCACATCAGGTAGCCAAAGTATTGGAGTTTCAGCTTCAGCTTCAGCATCAGTCCTTCCAATGAATATTCAGGACTGATTTTCTTTAGAATTTCCTGGTTGGATCTTCTTGCTGTCCAAGGGACAGCACCACAGTACAAAACCATCAATTCTTCGGCAGTCAGCCTTCTTTACGGTCCAACTCTCACATCCGTACATGACTACTGGAAAAACCATAGCTTTGACTAGATGGACGTTTGTTGGCAATGTAATGTCTCCACTTTTTAATATGGTGTCTAGGTTGATCATAGCCTTTCTTCCAAGGAGCAAGCATCTTTTAATTTCATGGTTGCAATCACTACAGTGATTTTGGAGCCCCCCAAAATAAAGTCTGTCACTGTTTCCATTGTTTCCCCATCTATTTGCCATGATGTGATGGGACCATATGCCACGATCTTAGTTTTCTTAATACTGAGCTTTAAGTCAGCTTTTTCACTCTCCTCTTTCACTTTCATCAAGAGGCTCTTTAGTTCCTCTTCACTTTCTGCCACAAGGGTGGTGTCATCTGCATATCTGAGGTTATTGATATTTCTCCCGGCAATCTTGATTCCAGCTTGTGCTTCATCCAGCCTGGCATTTCACATGATGTCCTCTGCATATAAGTTAAATAAGCAGGGTGACAATATACAGCCATGTACTCCTTTCCTGATTTGGAACAACAACGAGTCTGTTGTTCCATATACAGTTCTAACCCTTGCTGCTTGACCTGCTTACAGATTTCTCAGGAGGCAGGTCAGGTGGTCTGATATTCCTGTCTCTTGAAGAATTTTTCACAGTTTGTTGTGATTCACACAGTCAAAGGCTTTGGCATAGTCAATAAAGCAGAAGTAGATGGTTTCCTGGAACTCTCTTGCTTTTTCCATGATCCAACGGATGTTGGCACAGTAGTGCTTCTTAAGTGCTCGTGGGTCTGTTGGTGAGTGGATCTCAGCCTCTGCTGTGTAGCAGTGGTTGATGTCATGGCAGTCCGAGGGTGGATTGGAAAAGAACTTCCAGACACAGCATTTCAGATGGGAACGAATTTATTAAGAACAAAGAGTTGAGGTAATGTAGGGGCTGTGAGCACAGTGGGCCAACCTCCTGACAGACCAGGGAGAGCCGATGGAGGCTGTTACAACTGGTCAGCTCAAGGGAAAGCGGATGCTTTACATGGATTGGTAGCCAATTTTTATGGCCTCAAGACAAAGAAAATTCCTGCTGGAAGGGTGGCATTAGGTGATTGGTTTGGGTATAATAGGGTGAGTGTTGGGGGGAGGGCTTGGGAGGAGGGGCATTTTTGCCTAATTTGGAATCAGGAATCTGGCCAGTAAGGATCAGGGCGGCTTTTGGCAATGGTTACAGTGAGGCTCAGACAGTTCCAGAGGTGACCTTGGATCTGGGCTCTGCATCAAATGTCTTATACCTGTGACCTCGGTATGGGACTCCACAGTTGAGTCAAAGCTGTATTCCTCAGACAGAAATGAGGAGCTGGGTGGGAAGATGGGAGCTGGAGGCTAGCTAGGAAATGTTGAGGCGTTTGGTGTCTGTGTGTGTCTGTGGAGTAGGAACCAGTGATGGGGGCAGCTTGGGGGACCAAGGGTCCAGGGTGAGATACGCTGGGAGGGGAGGTGGGCAGCAGGGGCAGGAGAGCTCTTCTATTCTCTGGGGGACTTGGGCACCCAAAAACCTTGAGAGATGGTCATGTTTTGAGGTTCTTTGTGTCTTGTCAAATTCTCTGGCTCCTTACTCTTGGCTCATGTGGCTGCTCTGGTTGACTGGCCCCAGGCAAATTTGTGAAAGCCATGGGGAGGGAGCCATGTCTTTGGAGCCTGCTGCCTGGCTCCTGATCTCAGCTCTACCATCTCCTGAGGTGTGTGTGACCACAGCAAGGTAACTTGATCTCTGTGCCTCGTTTCCCTCATCTGAAAAATGGGTACAGTAATGAACTCTCCCTCACAGGGTCGCTCTAAGGATCAGATGAGCTGATACTTGAAAAGCGCGTCAAACAGAGCTAGACACACATTACATGAGGTGGAAAGTAGAAATGTTGGTTGTTACTGTGTTTCTCCCACCCCAATTTCCTCATGGCCTAAATCCCAGGGCATCGACCTTGGCCACAGTGTTCATGGTTTTCCTTCCATCTATACCAGGTCTTGACCAATAAGAGTCATCTCTGGAATGAGGAGGAAGTGTGGCGGATGGAGATCTACCTGTCTCTGGGAGTGCTGGCCCTTGGCATGCTGTCCCTGCTGGCTGTCACCTCACTGCCATCCATTGCGAATTCACTCAACTGGAGAGAGTTCAGTTTTGTCCAGGTAAAGTAGCCTGGGCCCTGCCTCTCCCATGCAGGCACCTTCCCATCCACATGTGCCCGGACTTTCATAATCTGTGCAGCAGAACCACTCAGTCTGATGTCCCTGGAGCCTGGCGGGCTCACCCAGGTCTCCTGAGAAAGGGGCTACCTGAGACCAGCTCATCCTCACAACATCTTGGGAAGCCAGATTTAGGCACGCGAAAAAATCAGATGGCAGTACGCTGAAGCCTGGACTACACATTCTCAGTTTCTGCAATTCTTGGGCTTCTGAAACAAAATCCCGTAACGTGAAGTCACTGGACTTGTCACTAACCTGGCTAGGGAGTCAGCGAGCCCTTGAGTGAATCTAGCAGCCCACCCAGCACTCTCAGCTCAACCGGGCCCTGTTATTCCCTTTGACCTCTTGAGTCATGCAGAGTGGATGGGAGGTGGGCATGAGGGTCTCCAATTTATAGGAAATAAACCACGGCATTCCCCAAAGGACACCGCTCCTATGAAAAAGGACATGTGGGGTCAAATGCATTTGGGAAAAGATCCGCTGCCCCCTGAGTTAGTCACAATGCACTTTGGCACATCAAATTACTGTCTACCACAAGCAAACCTTGTTCAGCTGACTTATTTGAGTCATAGCACCTTCCCTACCCCACTTCCCCCCACCACCACCACCCACGAAACAGCTATCTACACTCTACAGAACACACTTAGGAAGCTGTTACTGGTGGCAAAGGTTCTTCATGCATTTATTCACTCAGTGTTTACTGAACACGTATTCTGCACCCAGCATTGTGCTAGACCTGCGAACAAGCCAGGCATGCACATGTGCATGCCCAGTTGCTCAGTGGTGTCTGACTCTCTGACTCCATGGACTGTAGCCCCCCCCAGGCTCCTGTGTCCATGGGATTTCCCAGACAAGAATACTGGAGTGCGTTGCTGTTTTGTCCTCCAAAGCCAGGCATAGCCATGTTTTGATTTTAAGGACAACTGACTGGGAAGGGACATTTGTGTTCCTCTGGCACCGCCCACTGTTCTCTATACAGAGCACGTGGTCAACCCCGGTACTGACACACTAACTCACCCACTCCAGTGATGAGTGCTGACTAATACTGGGCTCTACCATCGACATGGTATCAGGGCAGGGAACAGCTATCACTTCCACCCCCACTGCCAACAAACATCTGTTGCATATCTTCTCTGTGCAGCAAGGACGCAGCATGAGATGCCAACAGGGACGCCAATGGTGCGGTACTCTTATGTAATCCAAATTAATTGTTCCTAACTGGGGACACATGCACACCCTAGAACCAAACAGAGTTGTGGTATTTTATAAGTATGTCAGTTTCTGACTCTCACTGGCTCTGCTCATCTTGGAAGGTCTCTGGAGGAATGCTCAGGCCTGACTACATGCTGGCAAAAGAGGGGAAGAAAGAATTTTATTTATCTGCCACTAATCCTCATGTGTCAAACACCCAAATCTGGGATTTTCCAGTTCCTGCCTAGAGTCTGCCGGGTTGCATAGTTTATCCACAATTAAAACAGACTGCCGTTTTCTCCCCTCACCAGAAAGTTGCTTCCTTAAGCAGCCATAGATTACAAGTCCCAGCTCCTGCTGCCAGAGAAAGCCGGGGGATTTGGTTTTGTTAGCAAAAGCTGACAGGGACCTCAGCAGCCGCTCTGCTTTATATACTGAAGAGCTGAAATACAAATAGGAAAGTCCTGCTGATGCTGCAGGAAGAGGGGGGTGGAAGGCAGAGAGAGGGGTGGAAAGGCAGGGTTTTACTTGTGGAAATCCAGTGCCCACGTTCTGTCCGCAAATGCTTTATCTCCCAAGAGTGCTGACATGGAGAAGGAATAGACTTGTTCCAGCTCAGGAACCGTGGGCAGATCATGTGCGCTCCCCAAGCCTTACCTTACACTCTTGTGGAATGGAGTGAATTCCCTCCAGAGGTGCTGCAGCTCACTGTGCAAGATTATGTGTAAAACACAAATACAAAGTGATTTGCCATTATTCTCAGGGCATGTGGCCACGTTTCCATGATCACTAAGCCACCAACTGCCCATTTCTGAGCCTAGTAGGAAGCAGCACGAGACTGAACAGTTGAGTCACTCAGCACTCAGGTCAGGCCAAGAGACTCCCCTGAGGGCCTTAGAACGGTCCAGGGCAGGGTTTGCAAACTGCAGTGGACACTCATTGATGGGTCATGAAATCAATTTGGGGGCTACAACAAGCTTTTTAAATATGAAATAGAGTAGAATGTCTCCCAAAATGTCAGGGCGCTTTACATGTTCTAAGCACAGACATCTTTTTTTCAGTTGTATCAGTTCAATAGTTATAGATACATATGTGGATGGACGTCATTGTGTACTGGGCGGAAATGAAAATGCGATTTCTATGGTGAGCTGACATCAAAAAGTTAGAAGTCACAGAGCTCTTGGAGAAATGCAGATACACAGGACTACCCCGACCTATGGGTTGGCTCTGAATGTGTCTTTATAAGCTCCCTGAGTGACTGAAGTGCATGCCATGCAGTGTGTGACAGCCTGAGATGGTGGAGCCAGCAGACCTGGGTTTCAGTCCCAAGACCACTACTTACCAGCCCTGCACCAGTAGAACAGCAGGCCTGGCCTGACCCCTGGGTCTGTAATCATTTACTGAGCTACAAGCCATCAAAACAGTGTGTTGACTCAACAAGTTGACCTGTGCTTACGTTCCTGAGGCTGTTTTCAAAGTTTTTAATTTGGGGTTTTGTTTGGGTGTTTTTGTTGCTATTGTTTTGGGCTGTGCCAACTGCTCCTAATTAAGCCAGTTAAACATTGTAAGACTGCAGAATACCCAGGTCAGTGCAGCTCAACTGGAAAGAGAAATTAGGGCTCAGCTCTTAGCACCTCAGTTCTGCCCCATAGTTAGAGGAGCTTCCTGTGGCCCTGCCCACTCTAGCCACTTGCCTGAAATAATAGCAGAGGCCTGCTTTGATCCCAGCCTTGTTAGCAATGGTCCAAAGCCCCTTCCCACCATAGTAACTGAGCACTGGCAGAGCCAGCAGCAACCTGGTGGTTTCTTTCTCACTAACAAGCTTACATATAATAGAAATGGCCTTAGCTTGCTGTGGGGGTCATTAACTGCCCCAAGACCATGCCTCCTTGGCTGTTCTGGGATTTTTAAATTGTTCCCAAGGAGAGTGAGTTTTAGGAAAACAAACTCGCTGGAGTCATCCAGGCTTCTCGTTGGGATTGGAAAGTCAAAAGGCCCTTTGCCTCTGGCCAGTCTTTGGCTGTCAGCCCTCTCTGTGAGCCATCAGCCTGAGGCTGGGGCCTCCTGCCGTCTGTCACCATGGGATTCTGGATGGTGAAGGGAAGAGGATGTCTGAATGGAGAGGTCTTTATTGTCTCCCAGGGCATGTCTTGTTTGCCCAGCACAGTCCATCACTCTCCAAATCAGGGCTGGGGACAGTGGAGAGCATGGGCAAAACACTGGAGCCTCAGGACATGTCACCAAGGGAGGTGTTTAGGCCTCACTGGGGCTGCCAGGACTTGTCCCTGGGCCAGGGTGGGTTCTCACTTCTGCAGCATCTGGGAAGGTATCACTATGCAGAGTGTGAGCCCATTTGGGCCCTTGGTGAGTCTTTGTCAAAGGAACAGAAAGGACCGGGTCCACCCCCATCAAATAACCTGAGCAGAGGGGCCACGAAGACTTCTCAGCCTGAAGCTAGAAGGTCTCAGGTGAGGAGAGTCTCCCAAACTGGTGATTCTTAGTCCGTTCTGCAAACAGCATCATTGCAAAACTACCGATGTCTGAGCCCCATCCCAAACCAATTTAATCTGAATTCCTAGGACTGGCGCTTGGGCATTAAGATGTTCCCCAAGCTCCCCAAGTGATGTCACTATGCAGCCAGATTTGAAAACACAGTCTCTGGCTATGAAAAGGCACATCCCAGCCATCTCAGCAAAACCCAGTGAATTCACCTGAGTAAGGAGAGCAGTGGTTTGGGACTTAGAAGTTGTTTGGGAAATACTGGGGTGGTTGGAAGGCTAGTTGAAGATTTATTCCTGATGGAGAATTACTCTGTGGTCCAGTGGTGAGGACTCTGTGCTTATAGTTAGCACTCTTCAAGACCCTACTCTCAGTTATTTGGGATATATACCAGAAGTGGAATTGTCAAAACACATGGTGGCTGTTTTTCAATTCACTGAGGAATCACCATACTATCTTTTGTTGTAGCTGTGCTCTTACCACTCCCACTAGCAGCAAGTGTTCCAACTTCTCTACATCCTCACCAATACTTTTCTTGTTTTGTTTTGTTTTTAATAGTAGCCCTCCTAATGGATGTGGAGTGGTTTTGATTTACATTTTCTTGATGTGGGACATATCTTCATGTGTTTACTGACCATTCATATATATTCTTTGGAGAAATTTCTATTCAAGTCCTTTACCTATTTTTGAATCAGGTTGTTTGTTTTTGTTGTTGTTGAGTTTAAGAGTTCTCTATATATTCTGGATATTAATCCCAAATATTTTCTCAGTGCTGGGAACTTCTTTAACCCGAGTCTTCATTATCAGTAGATCAGAACTTAGAAAAAGTTAATGTGGTTCAGAAGTTGCTAGGAGATTTGGAATTCTTGACAGGTCTGAAAGTGACTCTGGTTACATGTGACTCACAGTCAAGAAGCCTCCCATTTGGGGGGCCAGCCATTTTCATATGACACCTGAAGTAGCTGTGGGTAGCACAGAACCAACCATGGCCTTTCCCAACAGGCTGTACTGAGCCAAGAAGTTAAGGATATGATAAAAAGATCCATGAAGTGGTCACAAAGCCAAGAAGAACCAGAGTTGGCTAAGGAAGGATAGATATGGGATATTTTGGCAGCTAGTATTTTTTCTCTTGTTAGTCACTAAGTCATATCCAACTCTTTGTGACCCCATGGACTGTAGCCCGCCAGGCTCCTCTGTCCATGGGATTTTCCCAGGCA
This sequence comes from Antilocapra americana, assembly GCA_007570785.1. NCBI lineage: Eukaryota > Metazoa > Chordata > Mammalia > Artiodactyla > Antilocapridae > Antilocapra > Antilocapra americana. Next base: position 3,290,591 of record ML660200.1, on the reverse strand, counting down.
AGAATACTGGAGTGGGTTGCCATTTCCTTCTCCAGGGGAATCTTCCCAACCCAGGGATCGAGGTCAGTAGTTGTGGCTCCTGGGCTCTAGAACACAGGCTCAGCAATTGTTGTGCATGAGAATAGTTGTTCTGAGGCATGTGGGATCTTCCTTAATCAGGATCAAACCAACATCTGCATTGGCAAGTGGATTCTTTACCACTGAGCCACAAGGGGAGCCCAGCTAGTATTTTACTTAGGGTTAAAACGTTATACTTGCGAACCTATTTGTGAACTTGTATGTATAGCCATTAGGCTATACCTATACCTATTTGTGAACTTGTATGTATATTTATTATTACTATTTTTAGTGAAAGCATTACAAGCAATTCTTCTGAACCAGTTACTGAGGTTCACCATCTTGGGTTTACACTGGAACGGATATAAGCAAAGCGCCGCCCACCCTAGGGAGGAGCAAGCATGAGGTACCGTTGTAAAATCAGACCCACTTAGAGCTGTGTCTGAGGGGAGTGCAAACAAGACAGCATCTCTCAGCCAAGCCCCTGGATTGATGCTGACAAGCTGGGCCGGAAGGAAATCCAGGAGGCCAATTACAGCTTCTCCGTGGAAAGCTCAAAACCAACCTGTAAAAAGCACCCTCAGGTACCATCAAGCTGCCACATTTCAATTAGGCCCTTGCAGTGTCTCCTTGGAGAAAATGCATGTGTGTTCATTGCTTGATGGGTCATTGCATATTCCTTATGCAGTGAACACAGGTCTCTCCCACCAGGACTCTCTCAGTGCCCTGCCCCCTCCTCCTCAACCTCTACAAAGCCCTAACCCTAGGTGCCCTCTGCTCTGCACTGTCGCCTGCCAGGTCTGGGGGCTGCAGAATGCTGCATCGATACAGCGCTTTCCCTACAATTCTGACTTCAGCTTTTGTAATCACTTCCTTTCTCTGAGGCTAATGAAACAACTTGGCAAGGGTCACACTGTCAGTTGAGACTAGCACCAACAATAAATCTGGAAGGCATCATTTGTAGTTTGCAAGAAACCCTACCTGCAAAAAGATTCCCAGAGCCTGAAGTTACAGATCAGCACTTCTTGGCTATTTTCACATTGTGGTACCCATAAAAAGTCGTATTTGTATAGCACTTGGGGTGATGAGCTACTCGTGGCTGGAAGTGACCCACAAAAGCCCACACCCGGCTCAAGGGTGGGATGCTCTGCTGTAAGATGACCTGGACCATGTCCATTCAGATTTGTGATGGTCTTGATCTCCTTAGCATCACTAATCTCCTTCCAGGCAGGAGAGTAATCCTGGTAGCATTTGTACCTGGGATGTTTGTAGCTCAAAGCATGGGCACAAAGTAAGGGACCAGTACCCACAGGCAGCATCCATGTGGTGCTATGGGCTTTTGTATACAGCATAAAGACACCTAGCCTAGAGGCCCCTGAGAGCCATCTTCACTGTTGGTGCCAAGGGAACTTTTTCCATTGTGTTTTATTTTTCTTTTTATTTGGCCATACCCCACCCAATGGCATGTGGGATCTCAGCTCCCCAACCAGGGATAGAGCCAGCGTCCCCTGCATTGCAAGGCAGATTCTTAACCACTGGACCACCAGGGAAGTCCCTGTGTTTATCTTTAAATCAACTGAAAATCCACTTGTTTTTTTCCTAGCCTTATCTTATGCCAAATATTGTCTGTGAAATTATGATTTTGATATGCTATCAGACATTTACTACTCTATATGCATGAGTATTATTCTTTGAATAATACAGTTTGGGGAAAAGCATTGTTTTACTGAATCCTTATGAATCAATCAATTCTTACACACATTGGCATACGAGCACTGTTCCCGTTTTTCTGTTGGGAAAACTGAGAGAGTTTTGGTAGTAATAAGATCATGTAGAGAGTGAGTGATGGTGCTGGAATTTGAACCCAGAGCCCCACCAAAGCCACCCTGCTTCTTTCCCCTCTGTCATTGGTGGGATCACTGTGTCCATCCTCGCCCTTACTGCACCCTTCTTTCCCCCCGCAGTCCACTCTGGGCTCTGTGGCTCTGGTGCTGAGCACCCTGCACGTGCTGACCCACGGCTGGACCAGCGCCTTCAAGGAGAGCTGCTACAAGTTCTTCCTGCCCCCCACCTTCACCCTCACCCTGCTGGTGCCCTGTGCTGTCATCCTGGCCAAAGGCCTGTTTCTCCTGCCGTGCATCAGCCGCAGACTCACCAGGATCCGGAGGGGCTGGGAGAAGGATGGCTCCCTCAGGTTCACACCGCCAGTGGACCATGCCCTGGCCCAGAAGACAAGCCACGTGTGACAGGCCTGCACCAAGCTCCGAGGAACCAGACGCAGGCAGGACAGTGCCCGGAGTCTGCCAGGACTTCTCGATCATTCAGGACAGCAGAATTACCCACAAGTTGGTAGGCTGAGGTCTGGATTCCTGGGATGTGTGTGGTAATATTCAGAATGACATGCCTGTGTGTGATATATATATATGTCCACATGTATTTCATATAGATAACAGGATTTACAATTACACTTACTTAGCTCAAAAGTTGAGTCCCTGAGATTTCAACCTGTAGATTTCAAAGCCAGTGCCAGATGTTAGGAGAAGAGCAGCTCACACTTGGGGCATCTGCAGAGAGCTGAGCAGACTTGGCACAGAAAAGGCAATGAGAGGCTTGTACTTTGATGATTCCATCCATGTGTGCGCCTCCCTGCTCTCTGCCCATTTTGCTACTTTCCCTAGGCATTTGCAGAGCTGAGGCTCTTGGGTGGCAGGGAAGACAGGAGCTCTGCCTAGAACCCAATCCTGGTGTAAAAGGCTGACTAGTCACTAGGGAGCAGGGTGCCACCCTTCCTTTGGCTGTAGCAGGAGGCCAGGCAGGGTTGAGGGCACTGGGGGTGAGCCCAGGTTTGTGCCCAGGGAGCCACCTGAAGGTTCATCCTTTGCCAGGTTAGGAGGTGGGAAGAGGGAGAGATTGGGGCTGAGGCTGCTACCCTGAGCTGGGGAGACTTTTTTCCCTAAAAGTCAGAAATCACCCTGCCACCTGCAAATTGATCGTCCTGTGGGAGTGTGAAGTCACCTCCTTACCGGAGCCACTAACGAACCCTGTCTTGAGAACAAGTGTACTTTCTTTTCTTTCTTTTAAGTTGGTGATGACTGTTCTTTAAACCACTGTGCCTTCTCACCTTGGAAATCATTAGTTTGAACGTCTGCCCAAGAGCAGACCTTCTAAAAGTTGGTTCAAAGGGGAGGGGAAAACAAGGCCTGCCTTTCTCGGGGCCCCAGCCAGAGGGCTGAAGGATGGATAGTCCTCACTGTCGTCCTGTGGAAGGACACTGGGGATTTTTCAAGTTTCCTGCTGCCACCAGGCAGAGAACCTGCCTTCTGAACACCTCAAAGCTACACTGGCTCCAAGTTCCTCCTAATGCAGGGTTATGTTTCAAAATAGCGGTGGGGGGTAAGGTGGGAGGTCTTTTCCACAAAGCTACAAACTGGAAACACTGCTGCCCCAAAGCAGAAGAGAGGCCACAGGACATGAGTCCTTGAATAGTATGGGTCCCTCACTGATTCATACTGAAACTTGTTATTTCCCCTGTGGAGAGAAACAGCTGTTCTCGGCTAAGCCCCCAACACCTGGCAGCATCGGGATGATGTGTCATCTCTGAACACAAAGGGGTGCGGTCCTGATAGGTGAGATGTACCCTGAAAGGGGGTGTTGGTCATGCTTATATTCTTAGGTCTCCCAGGCCAGGGGGCATCCTGTTGTTCTGTCACAAAGTCATGTCCAACTGTCTGCGACCCTGTGGACTACAGCTCGCCAGGCTCCCCTATCCTTCACTATCTCCCAGAGTTTGTTCAGATTCACATCCATTGAGTTGGTGATGTTATCTAACCATCTCATGAAATAAAGAGAGTCAGCTGGCAAAGGCTGATCCAGGAGTGTCACAAAACGAATGCTCCTGCCTCCCCATGGAGACTGCATGAGCTCATGTCTGTGGAGCGCATTAAGGTCCTTGAGTAAAAAGGAAAAAAAAAAAAAAATAGGAGCCAAGTGCAAGCATATCTCATTAGGCCAGTGACTGATGGAGGGAAAGCAGTGCAGACAAAACTGCCTGCTTCCTGCGGATATTTTCCGTCTGCTGCTCAAGAGCTGAGTGGCATGAGCTCGCCTCCCAGATGGGCCCTGATGGAGCGGCAGCCTTGGCCTCAGAGAAGCTCGCTGGAAAGGCGGTGGGTGAAGTAGAGATTTCAGCATTTGCTTGACAGAAATGCCCATCAATTTTCTGCTGATAGGAAGCAGGGAGAACATGAGCAGCTGGGACTCACTAAGGATTGTTTACCCCACTCAGTATTAGCTGCCCTTTTTCTCCGGCCCTCCCTGAGCCTGGGATGTTTCCTTACACCAAAGATGCTGACACAGAGCCAAGTCTAATATGCTCCCTCCCCTTCCCTGCCCACCTTCTGCAGGTGCTCCTCAGGGGGGCAGGTAGAGCAGAGGACCTGACCACACCCCAACTGGACAATCAGCTCATGAAAGGCAGGGTGGGCTGTGTGTTTGGCCTTGACCTGGTGTCATCTGCTGCTCTTCCGTACCTCATCAGGCAGCTGACAACAGCACCCCCATAAGAGTAAGTCACTCCCTTCCAGCCTGGGAAATTCTCTGTGCCTCTAGGTACAAAAGTGCCTGAACCAAAGTGCTCTGGAAACCTGAAACGCCATGGTATGAGGTTGAACGTTTAAAATCTATGCTATTTAAACTGTGTGTTTTGTTTTTACCTCGAGGAGCTTGTCTGAGAAGCAGCAAAAATAAACACCTAGCCTTCCGTGAATTTCAGCCTGTTACGTATGTCTCATTGATTACCGGCCCAGTGGGCCTTCTGACTGGAATATGCAACGAGTCAGGTCATGTGCAAGGTGAGCACAGAATGATCTGGGTTAGCACTCACCTCTGAGGAAGGGACATGCAGACCTGCAACAACAAGGCCAGTGAGGACACAGACGAGATCCAGGTGACAGAGTGCCAGGGTACTGAAAGGAGTACCAGGAAGACTTCCTGGAGGGAGCAGCGTCTGTGTAGAGCAGCAGGGTTCCTCAAACTATAATGTGCACAGGAGTTGTGTCAGGATCTTGTCCACACCTCGGTTTGGATCCATGGGTCAGGAATGAGGACTGTGCATCTTAATAAGTTCCCAAGTGCCACACATGGGGTTGATCCTCAGACAGAGGAACAAGGGCGTCAATGGCTTTCTTAGTCTCTGCTGTGCTACAGTCTACAGCCCACAACCAATACATGTCTGCTCCATTAAGCTTCTCCTGGATTCTGGTTCCCTGGCTGCCCTGGTGAGATACTGCTGATGCTGCTGCAAGCCCTTGTTCTCTCAAAAGTAGAGGGAGAAAACACCCCACCAGCCACAGTCTTGCCCTCTGTGTGCCCCACATAGGATGCTCCCAGGTGGTCCCACACATCTGCTCTGGGTCCATCAAGAAAACAGGAACTCTTCACAGAACACCCGCCTGTCATGCAGTCAAGCTTTTCTCCTGAAGCAATCAGAATTGTCTTGTACCAGGAAATAAAAAGGAAACCCATGTGCAGAAAGCAATCTAGTGGTTGAAAACCATTTCTTGGGAACAATAATCAAAAGATGGCCTTGCCATTTTGAGCCTGTGAAAAGAGTTTTCCAAAATAAGAACCACGGTCAGAAAAAAACTTCACTACAAATAATTTTCAATAGAAAAACAAAATCTTGTACTTGGAGGTTTGCAAGCACGCATCCTCCTATGCATAAGGCTGGGAGAGGTAAGTTTAAAAAGAAGGGATAAAGTAGATGAAAAAATACCCATTATTTTGGTAGCTCACATAAGAACTAAGGAGCAACCAAAATAACTCATATTAGTTAAAGAGAATTGTCATTCAGCTACTTGAAAAGCTGAATGTGTTTCAAAAGTAATGAAAGGGGACACTGGGAAGTGCAGAAGCTCACTTGCACTGGATCTCTTTAGAAAGGGGAAACTGGCACTGCTATAGCAGAAACTCTCAATCTCACCAGACTAGCACCAACTTTTTCTAACATATGTTGAAAAGTCCTTTCTATGAATGAAATTCAGAAATAATATAAACTATTACATGTAGTTTTTTCTCGACCTAGGGATCATAACCAGGTTTCCTGCATTGCAGGCAGATTCTTTACCATTTGAGTCACCAGGGAAGCACTTTAAATCAACATAAGGTCTTAACTGAAATATAAAGTAGAAACAAATCCAAAGTAATTTAACATATCAAACCAGTCAATCCTGAATACTCATTGGAAGGACTGATGCTGAAGCTGAAGTTCCAATACTTTGCCCACCTGATGTGAAGACCCTGATGCTAAGAAAGATTGAAGGCAGGAGGAGAAGAGGGTAAAAGGATGAGATGGTTGGATGGCATCATCAACTCGATGGTCATGAGTCTGGGCAAGCTTCAGGAGTTGGTGATGGACAGGGAAGCCTGGCGTGCTGCAGTCCATGGGGTCGCAGAGTTGGACATGACTGAGCAAATGAACTGATATGTGTGTGTATATATATATATATAAAATATATATACAATACTAAAAACGAGTAGAAATTATAAGTAATGATCTTACAGTGAGGTGGAGGCTCCCTTCTTATGTTCAGCCCCCACATTTAGAATAGAAGTTATATCCCAGATATGACATGCTGAGAATACTGGGGCCCACATGCCTTGCCCCATCCAATGTGATGGTTTCGTGCCAGGAGAGACAAGACAAAGGGACTACAGGCTGCTACCAGCACATTCCAGTGATCACTCAGCTCCTAGAGAAGAGGTATGATTCAGAGAGAAGCTTGTCATTGTCCATGCCTGCAGCTCTAGAGCCCTGGCTCAGTGATTTCAGCTAGGTGAGAAGCAGACTGTAAAATAGGTAGTTCCTAATCTCTTCCCAAAGGAACTGATTTCATTTTCAGTAGAGCAGGGGAAACTTCAAACCTAAGAACACTATCAAGAATAGTGAAGGTTTGGTGAAAGACAATGAGAAGGAGATTCATGGATTTTAAAGAAAACACAACCTAAACTGTAGGATGGCTAGTTTATGAGAGACTCAAGTAGGACTCCTGGGAGGAATCCTCTTAGAGTCAGAATAGCAAACATACCTCAGAAACTATTCTTTCAAAGGAGCCACACTTTGATGGGATTAGTTTGTAGGACAATTTATGCCTTGGGGCATTATTAGAAACAATAGAGCAATAAGCTTGCAATTAGTGGGGTTTAACAACTGAGTGTGGTCAGGGAAAGAAAGAGCACTTACCAATACCACTATCATCCCAAGGTGAGTATGGAAGTATAAGTTTGGTCTTCTGATGCCGAAAACTCAGCCTCTGTGCCCTGGTGCCAAATCAAATCTTGGAGACAAAGTTTGGGGTGAATTAGAAAAGAAGAGCTTTATTGCTTTTCCAGGCAAAGGGAGACACAGCAGGCTCCTGCCCTTGAAAACTGTCCCAACCTGGGAGGATTTGGTGAGGAGTTTTATAGCAATAGTTCAAGAGTGGGGTTGCTGATAAGGATCAGGGTGTGTGCAGGGCCTGCCCTCCTTTAATTTGCTCTCAGGTAATCTCTTGATGAGCTTCTCTGGTTCCTTTAATCTGACTTTGGATGGTCTTCTCTAGAATGAACTGCAGACATCTTGTATTTTGGGGGGGTTTTAGTTCTCTAAAGAGCTTAAAGATATTGCTATGTGTATCTGGAGGTAGAAACAGGACCCTGCCCCAAGGCTGCACAGTTATTTCTTGGCTGTGCTTTCTTTGTCTCTGAATCTCCTCCCTTCCCTGATTAGCAACTGTTTGAATCTGCTCTTTGGGACAAAAGGAAGGTCATGAAGGGTGGGGTCTGTTCCCTACAAACAAGGAATGGGGACACAGAAATGCTTGTATACCCAGGAGCCCCACATGGTCTTGCTTGGTTTCACTCCCTGAGGAACAACATCAGAGACTTCATACTTGATAGGGAGGAAAAAATAAATATTGCTAAAATAATCCAGTCACTAAAAAACAAACAGGCAAACAAAAATAATAGATCTTGGTTGGGGAAGAAGGAGTACCCAGAGTCCTACAATATATCATCTCAAATGTCCAGTTTCCACCAAAAAATTATGAGGCATGCCAGAAACAGGAAAATGTAACCCATACACCTTGGGAATAAAAAACAACAGCTGCCTCTGGAAACAACCAGATATCAAATTTCACAGGAAGGACCTCAAAATACCCATTATAAATGTGTTCAAATATGAAAGAAAAATGAAGATATTCACAGATAATAGTGAACCAATATGTTAAGATATGTTAAGGGGATTTTTTTTTTTCAGACTGAATTAAAAGAACAGTAACTGAATTAAAAGACAGTAACTCAGACTCAGGTGAAAAGTAAAGAACACTAATAAAGGTAACAACAGAGGTAAACATATAAATGTATTATTTATTTGTAATTTTCTACCATCTGATTTAAAAGACAATACATAAAATGATAATTATAATCTGAGTTGACAGGCACACAGTGTATAATGGTGTAATCTGTACAACAATAACAATACAAAGGAGAGAGGATGGAATTGAATATATATATCGAGGCAAAGTTTTGTATAATACTGAAATTAAGTTGGTAGTAACCTAAATTGTTATAAGCTAATATGTTAATTATAATTTCAAAGACAACCAGTAAGAAAATAATATAGTAAAAGAAATGACAAGAGAATTAAAATGGTACACTACAAAATGTCTATTTAATATACACAAAAAAATAAATAATGGGGAAATTGAGGCACAAAAGAGATAGCCAGGAGAAATATCAACAACCTCAGATTTGCAGATTATACCACCCTAATGGCACAATGGGAGACATAAGTCCTACCTTATAAATAATTACATTATATGAAAAAAAGATCAAACACTCCATCTAAAAGGCAAAATGGATTGTTTTAATGAGTCAGCTATCTGTTGGCTACAAGAGAAACACTTCAGTTTCAAGATCACAAATAGGTTGAAAGTAAAAGGATAGAAAAAGATACTCTATGCAAACAATAACCAAAAGAGAACTGAAAAAAGACAAATAGACTTAAGACAAAATAATGGAGTCAGAATCTTAAAATAATAAAAGAGTCAATATATCAGGAATATATAACAGTTATAAACATAAATATACCTAACAACCCCCCAAATACATGAAGTAAAACTGTCAAAACTGAAGAGAGAACTAGACAATTCAAAATAATAACTGGTGCCTTCAATAGCCCATTTTCAGGGATGGGTAGAAAACCTGACAGAAGAACTATAAGAAAATCCAAGGTTTGAACACTATAAACCAATTAGACTTACACATATCTATAGAACACTCCAACAACAGCAGTGTACACCTTCTTCTCAACCACACATGGAATATTCCCCAGGTCAGACTATACAGTAGTTCCAATAAAATTTACCAGTTCCAATAAAATTTAAAAGACTAAAATCATACAAAGTATGTTCTTCACAATGGAAAGAAATTGGAAATCAATACAAAATAAATTTTATGAATTCAAAATATCTGTAAATTAAACAACATAGTAATGGGTCAAAGAAGAAATAACAAGGAAAATTAGAAAATATTCTGAGATGAAAGAAAACAGAAACATACCAAAGCTTAGGTGGTTTAGTTGCTAAGTCATGTCTGACTCTTGCAATCCCATGGACTGTAGCCTGCCAGGCTCCAGTGGGTTGCATTTCCTTCTCCAGAGCTTAGGATATAACTAAAGCAGTGGTTAGAGGAAAGTTATAGCAGTAAATACTTACATTTAAAAGACTAAAGACCTCAAATCAATAATCTGAATAAACTAGAAAAGCAAGAGCAAACAAAAACCCCAATAAAAAAGCAGAAAAAGAAAATGATAAAGACTGATGTGAAAATAAATGAACTAGAGAACAGAAAAACAATAGAATCAACAAAACCAAAACATTGGCTCTTTTAAAAAAATCAACAAGACTGATCAAGAAAAACAGAAGCTTTAAATCAGTAAAATCACAAATGAAGTGGGGACATTACTACCAACCTTACAGAAATAAAACAGACTATAAGGGAATACTATGAGCAACTATATGCCAACAAATTAGATAGCCTTCTAGGGCAAATTCCTAGAAAGTCGTAAGCTATTGACACCAAGTCAAGAAGAAACAAAATCTGAAGAGATCTATAACAAGTAAAAACAATGAATTAATAATCAAAATTGTTTTGATTACTTCCTACCCAAAAAAAGGGAGTGACAAGAAGGCCTCACTAAATGGATTCTACCTAATGTTTAAAGAAAATAACAGTAATGCTTCACAAACTCTTTCCAGATATTAAAAATATATGCATACACTTGCTATTATGGGTTGAACTAAGTCCCCTCCCAAATTCACATGGTTGAATTTCTAACCCCCAGGCCCTGAAAATATAACCTTACTAGGAGAGTGTACCTTTACTGAGGTAATTAATTAAAGTGAGGTTATTAGGGTGGGCCCTAATCCAATATGTGTGATTCACATATTATAGTTGTGTATAACATATTAGGTGGAGGAACCAAAAACTCCCATCATCTGTTGGATCAAAGAAAACCCAAAGGAATTCCAGAAAAACATCTACTTCTGGTTCATTGACTACACTAAAGCCTTTGACTGTGTGATCACAACAAACTGGAAAATTCTGAAAGAGATGGGAATACCAGACCACCTGACCTGTCTTCTAAGAAACATGTATGCAGGTCAAGAAGCAACAGTTAGAACTGGACATGGAACAACAGACTGGTTCCAAATTGGGAAAACAAGTACATCAAGGATGTATTATTGTCAACCTGCTTATTTAACTTACATGCAGAGTACATCATGAGAAATATTGGGCTGGAGGAATCACAAGCTGGAATCAAGATAGCCAGGAGAAATATCAACAACCTCAGATTTGCAGATTATACCACCCTAATGGCAGAAAGCAAAGAGGAACTAAAGAGCCTCTTAATGAAAGTGAAAGAGGAGAGTGAAAAGGTTGGCTTAAAGCTCAACATTCAGAAAACTAAGATCATGGCACCTGGTCCCAACACTTCATGGCAAATAGATGGGAAAACAATGGAAAAAGTGACAGACTTTATTTTCTTGGGCTGCAGCCAAGATGGTGACTGCAGCCATGAAATTAAAGATGCTTGCTCCTTGGGAGAAAAGCTATGACCAACCTAGACAGCATATTATAAAGCAGAAACATTACTTTGCAAACACAGGTCCATCTAGTCAAAGCTATGATTTTTTCAGTAGTCATGTATGGATGTGAGAGCTGGACTCTAAAGAAAGCTGAGCACCAAAGAATTGATGCTTTTGAACTGTGGTGTTGAAGAAGACTCTGGAGAGTCCCTTGGACTGCAAGGAGATCCAACCAGTCCATCCTAAAGGAAATCCGTCCTGTATATGCATTGGAAGGACTGATGCTGAAGCTAAAACTCCAATCCTTTGGCCAGCTGATGTGAAGAACTGACTCATTTGAAAAGACCCTGATTCTAGGAAAGACTGAAGGCAGAAGAAGAAGGGAACGACAGAGGATGAGGTGGTTGGATGGCATCACTGACTCAATGGACATGAGTTTGAGCAAGCTTCGGGAGCTGGTGATGGACGGAAGCCTGGTGTGCTGCAGTCTATGGAGTCACAAAGAGTCAGACAGGACTGAGCAACTGAACTGAACTGAAGATAGAGATGCAGACATAGAGAACAGTTTGTGAACACCATGGGAAAAGGAGAAGGAGAGATGAATTGAAAAAGTCACACTGAAATATATATACTACCATATATAAAATAGACAGCCAGTGGGAATTTGCTGTATGAAGCAAGGAGCTCAAAGTTGGTGCTCTGTGACAACCTATAGGGTTGGGATGGGGTGGGAGGTGGGAGGGAGGATCAAGAGGAAGGGGATACATGTATACCTATGACTGATTCATGTTGATTGAATTCATGTTGGCAGAAACTAACACAATATTGTAAAACAATTATTCTCCTATTAATAATTAAAAAAAACACAACTGATTAAAAATAGAAGGGAACTTCCTCACCCTGATAAAGGGCATCTATGAAAAATCCATAGCTAACACAGTAGTCGAAGACTGCTTGATTTTCCCCTGAGATCCAGAAGAAAACAAGTATACCCACTCTTCCAAACACTGTACTGGAGTTCTGTCCAGGGCAATTAGGCAGGAAAAGAAATTAGAAGGCATTCAGATTAGAAAGGAAGAAGTAAAACTATATCAGTTTAGAGATGACATTATCTTATATATATGAAATCTTAAGGAATCCACTAAAAAATTCGAACTAATAAACCAGTCCAGCAAGGTTACAGGATACAAGGTCAATATGTAAAAATAATTTGTGCTCTATGTCCTGACAATAAACAATACAAAAATTAAATAATTCCATTAATAATGCCATCAAAAAGACTAACCTACTTAAGAATAAACTTAACAAAAAGGTGTGAGTGCACTTACGTACACAGAAAACTATAAAACATTACTGAAAGAAATTAAATAAGCCCTAAATAAGCAGACACCCCATCTTCATGGATTAAAACTTCATGTTGTGAAGATGACAGTATTCCCCAAATTGATCTACAGATTCAATCTCTATCAAAATTCCATCTGGCTTTTGTAGTTTTTTTTTCAATAATTAATAAGCAGATCCTAAAACTCATATGGAGTTGCAAAAGGCACAGAACAACCAAAACAATTTTGAAAAGAACAAAAGTTGAATGACTTACATTCCCCAATTTCAAAACTTACTACAAAGCTACAGGAAATAAGACTACAGGAAATAAGACCTATCAACATATAGGTCAATGAAATAGAATTTGGAGTCAAGAAATAAACTGATATACCTATGGTCAATTGAATTTAAACAAGGGTGCCAATTGATGGTGAAAGAAAATCTTTTCAACAAATGGTGTGACAACTGGATAGTCACACACTAAAGAAAGAAGTTAGACCTCTCCCTCACACCACATATAAAAATTAACACAAATGGATCAAAGACCTAAACATAAGAACTAAAATGATAAAACTCTTGGAATAAAACATAGGTATGAATCTTCATGACCATGGATTAGGCAATGGTTTCTTCAATATGACATGTAGAGCATAGAAACACAAGACAAAATGGATGAATTGGAATTAAAAACTTCTATACTTCAAACATCACCAAGAAGTGAAAAAACAACCCACAGTATGGGCAATAATATTTGTAAATTGATAATATTGAGTCTGTGCTCTGCAACAAGAGAAGCCACTGCAATGAGAAGTCAGAATACCACAACTAAAAAGGAGCCCCTACTCACCACAACTAGAGAAAAGCCTGCACAGCAGTGAAGACCCTGCACAGCCAAAAACATTAAAATAAGTTATTGTTAAAAATCGCAACTGAGAGTAACTGCCAGAAATAAAATCCACGGGGAGCAGATCAGGGAAATAGAGTAAAGGGAGTGGGAAGAAGAGCCTGATAAAGGTAATCTGGAGATCGCAGGAAATGAGGGGCCAGAATTCTTTAATACTTAACAAAAACTACAGAAGAGGATGCTCTAAAGTTGTAAAAGTAGAACAACTCTTAAATTATACCTCCTTCCTGTAAGTTCGGGAAACCTAATATCATGTATGCATAAGTAAGAGAAAAGGATTGAAGTCAAATCCTGTACAGTTATTCAAAGAAAAATGAGGAGCAGAATAACATCCCTGTAGATAATAAAAGCATGCCAGAGAAATGCACCGAAGAAAACAAAAGCCTAATAATTCAAAATGGCAAGAGGAGGGAAAGGAAATGGAATGGGGGCTCACAGAAGAAAGGAGATCTAGAAAGACATTCTAAGAAAGAAAAGATAAACAGGCAGAGCTACACTGCAGTGCTTAGGCATGGTGACAGCACAACAAAGAAAAGTGAAGAGGTGATTAGCACAAAGTCCAGCTGGAGGAGGGCATCTGACTACTGTGGGCTTTGAGGTCAGAGGAAGTCGTCTTGCTATGGGGGTATTTAAAGGTACTCAGTTTTTAATTCATTAACTTTTCACTTTTTATGCTATATATACAGGTATATGTGTATACACTGTTATTTTAACAACCGAAACAATTTTTTAAAGAATGTTCATAGCCATACTGTTCACAATTGCCCCAAACTATTGCCCCGAATTCCACTGACAGGTGAATTCATGAATAAATTGTACTATTCAGATGATGGCCTGTTTATTATTCAGCAATGAAAATAAACCACCTATTGCTCCAATGAAGCTTAGAAATGTAATATGGAGTGAAAAAAAATAGTAAAAAAAAATAAGCTATATGAGAGCATTTTTTATAAACTTCAGAAACCAAGCAAAAACTAAACAGCACTCTGATTAGGGTTACATACATAGAGTTACATATATATGTGATATTTGAAACTATCTTAAGGAAGCAAAGGTGGTAAACATAAGATTTAGGATGGAATACACATATGGGATTTTTTTTTAACTACTCTTTTAAAAAGCAACAGAATGAAAAACCCAAAATTCAGAGTGGTTTTTATTTAGAAGGAAGCAAGAAGGATGGGATAGGAAAGGTATCCACAAGCTTTTTTCTTAAGCTCAGTAGTGGGTTAATAGTGTACTTTCCCATTATTGTTTCATAATTTACAAATATGTTTATATTAAGAGTTTATCATCTCTGGACACAAAGAATAAGAAGTTTTAAGTGTAATTATCTCTTTCATCCACCATTCATTCATTCATTCATTCAGTTACTTAACTCATGGTTACTGTGCACCCACTCTATGCCAAGCACTATACTAAGTTCTAGGATGGAGCAGTGAAAAAAACAGACACTGCTATTCCCCTCTCATAGCTCACAACTTTCTAGAATTTATCATGTCACTGGAGATGGTGATGACTGTGAAGCAGCTTTTTAAAAATCTACAGAACTAAGAGCCAGTACAATCCATAATCAGAGCAATTAATTTCAGGATAACTGGGAGAAACCTTCTTAGCATCACCTGAAGCAGGTCATTTTAAAAGTAACCAGCCAATAAATACATCCAGAAAAGATGAAAACTCCAATTTGAAAAGATATGTATACACCAATGTTCATAGCAGCACATTTACAATAGCCAGGACGTGGAAGTCACCTAACTGTTCATTGACAGACAAATGGGTTTTAAAAAATGTGGTGTATACATAGAATGGAATATTACTCAGCCACTACAAAGAATGAAATAATATCATTTGCAGTAACATGAATGGACCTAGAGATTACCATGGGCTTCCCAGGTGGCACTAGTGGTGAAGAACCTACTTGCCAATGCAGGAGATATAAGAGACACAAGTTCCATGCGTGGTTCACGAAGATCCCCTGGAGAAGGAAACAGTAACCCAGTCCAGTATTCCTGCATGGAGAATCCCATGGACAGAGGAGCCTGGTGAGCTACAGTCCGTAGGGTCACACAGAGTTGGACATGACTGAAGCAACTAAGCTACCAAGTGAGGTAAGTCAGACAATGACAAATATCATGATATTGCTTTTTTGTGGAATTAAAAAAAAAATGATACAAATGAACTTATTTACAAGACAGAAACACTCACGGACACAAAAAACAAACTTATTGGCCTTCCTGGGTGGCGCAGTAGGTAAGAATCCACCTGCCTGTGTAGGGGACACGAGTTCCATCCCTGGTCCAGGAAGATTCCACATGCTGGAAGGCAACTAAGCCCAAGCTTAGAGCCTGGTAGTGAGCCCACGCACCACAGCTACTGAGGCCCATGCGCCTAGAGGCTGTGCTCCGCAATAAGGGACGTCACCGCCACGAGAAGCCCGCACACCACAACCAGAGAGTAGCCTCCACTCTGCAGCCAGAGAGAGGCCGTGTGCAGCAATGAAGACCCAGTACAGCCAAAATAAGTACATAAAAGAGAAAACAAACGTATGGTTACCAAAGGCGAAAGGATCGGGAAGGGATAAATTGGTAGTTTGGGATCAATATATACACATTACTTATATAAAATAGATAAAAAAATCCAAGGTCCTACTGTATAGTACAACTACATTCAATATCTTATAATAGTCTATCATGGAAAAGGTCTGAAAAAGAAAAGATACACACACACACATATATATACACATATGTATAACAAATCACTTTGCTATATATCTGACACACATTATAAATCAACTATATTTCAATTTCAAAAATTATCTAATTACCAGCCAACAGAAGACAGCAGAAACACTAGGCAGGAACTCTTAAGACAGTGGTTCCCCAATACTACCAACTTGGCTCCATGAAGAAGCTTTCATTTGTTTTAAAAATATACTATACACACGTACACATGTTTGCACACATACACACACACAGATTATTCCAAGCTATGTCCTGCCTATGTTTCTTTGTCATGATCTCCTTTCATTTGTGTATTGACAATGTGAAAGAAGCATTGTTGAACGTTGCTACTACTTAGGGAAGTAATGTATTTCATCAGTAATACCTGATGAAATAAAAAGCTGACAAATTTACTCAATCTCTAAGATTTAAGTTATTTATTATTTAAATGCTAGAGTCTGAGACTTATGATCAAGAGTTATGTTCAGACCCAATATTTTTTTTCTGAAAGAGAATGTAGGAAAACTTGAGTTCACCTTCAAGGAATAAGTAACTGAGAGTGTAACGCCATGGCTGAGACCTTGCTGGGTTTTAGGAGCAGCCTGGCCTAGTCTCCCAGCCCAGGCCCATCCCTGCCAGCAGGGTGGCCTGGACAAGTTCCATAGCATACCCCAGACTCAGCTTACTCATCCTGGAATGGGGATGAAATCCACCACAGAGACTGTTGTGAAAATTTAAAGAGACAATACAGGTTAAAGAAAATAAGATGAGTGAATAAAGATGTGGTACATATATACAATGGAATATTGTGAAAATGAAAGTGTTAGTCGCTCAGTCTTGTCACTCTTTGTGACTCTATGGACTGTAGCCCACCAAGCTCCTCTGTCCATGGAATTCTCCAGGCAAGAACACTGGAGTAGGTGGCCATTCCCTCCTCCAGGGGATATTAAAAGTGAAGTGAAGTCACTCAGTCTTGTCCAACTCTTTGCGAACCCGTGGACTGTAGCCAGGCTCCTCCATCCATGGGATTCTCCAGACAAGAGTACTGGAGTGGGTTGCCATTTCCTTCTCCAGGGGATCTTCCCAACCCAGGGATTGCACCCGGGTCTCCTGCGTTGGAGGCAGACGCTTTAACCTCTGAGCCACCAAGGAAGCCAGGGGATATTACTCAGCCATAAAACAGAATGAAACATTACCATCTGCAGCAATGTGAATAACAGAGACTATTATACTAAGCGAAGTAAGTCAGAAAAAGACAAATATCATATTCTACTTTTTGTGGAATCTAAAAAAGAAAAATGTTTCAAGCGAACTTATTTACAAAACAGAAACAGACTCACAGACAAAGAAAACAAATTTATGGTGACCAAATGGGAAAAGGGTGGGAAGGGATGAAATGGGAGTTTGGGATTAACATACACACATTAACAACAAAGTCCTACAATATAGTACAGGGAACTATATTCAACATCTTACAATAACCTATAACGACAAAGAATCTGAAAAAGAATACACACACACACACACACACACACACACACACATAAAGCTGAAACACTTTGCTCTACTCCAGAAACTAATATTTTTTGCTTGCTTTGTTTTGCCTTTGTAACATAACACTGTAAATCAACTATACTTCCATTGAGAAAGCAAGAAGGAATGGTGCTGATCAAGCCGTGCGGCTCCATTCCTGGTCCGTAACAGCAGTGAAAGCAGCAGTGTGCACACCGCTGCACATCTGCGTGTACCTGTGAATTCATGTACATATCATTACAAACACATCGTAGACTGCAGCAGGAGGTCGCTAGAACACAATCAACCTGCAAGAAGTTTTATCTGCAGCGCCAGGGAACCTTCGGGTGCAGTGCGCTGTGTCTGAGGGAGAGTGCTTAGTCGGCTGGTCACTTCCTCATCCTGCAGGCCAGGGGAGCTACCAGCGACATTCATTTTAGTTCACCGTCCCCATCTCTGCCATTTCCAAACAGTACGTGAACCTCATTTTCTTCATATCATGTTTTTTGAATCAGCTCATTTTTTCCCCCCTTGAATACATGAATTTTTAAAGCATTCCTTCTGGAGAGGCAGCGGTGCACAGAGGTTAAGAACACAGTCTGGAGTCAAGCTGCCCTGGTTTCAACACTGCTTCTGCCAATTTCTAACCTGATTTAACCCCACTGTGCCTCAATTTCCCTGTCTATGTGATAAGGGTGGGTTTCCCAGGTGACGCTAGTGGTAGAGAACCTGCTCCTCAACACAGGAGACATAAGAGACGTAGGAGACCCAGGTTTGATCCCTGGGTTGGGAAGATCTCCTGGAGGAGGGCATAGCAACCCACTCTGGTATTCTTGCCTGGAGAATCCCACAGACAGAGGAGCCTGGTGGGCTGTGGTACACAGGGTCGCAAAGAGTCAGACATGACTGAAGTGACTTAGCATGCACACAAGCATGATGAGGGTGATTATAGGTTTACAATCACATAGGTTTTGAGAAACAAAGGGCTGTCTCTTTATAAAGTGTTTCAAACAGGCCTTCCATACAATAAATGCTATATGCGTGTTTGCTAAATAAGTGCCTCTAATACAAATGGAAAACCAGTACTACCTTCCATAAAATCTTAAAATAAATAAAATCTTAGAAACAAAAGAGGGTTTACTAAGTCTAAGTAGATATTTACCTGCTGAAATGCTTACTGGACTGGCCCTGGTATCTTTAAAAATATAAAACAAACAAGAAAGAATCAGGCCAAGGGAAGTCTTAAGTGCCAGAGTGAAGCCTCTTCTCCACTCAACCAGAAGGCCAGGAGGGCAGGTAAAACAAGAGTAACTTTCTCAGTGCACCACCTCCCAGAAATCATCCCCAGACACACGAGGAGTCGGCTGTATGTGTTCTGGAAAGCTCTGGAAAGGCCATCAAGATGGGAAAGTGAGAGATGTTCCAACGAGCGCACGTAAATGAAAAATGAAACCAGGCTTTCCTGTGTCGATCTATTTATCACAAATATCCCTGTATTAAGAGTAAAATATCATACTGATAGGTTGGCTCCAAGGCAAAGAATCTGTTTTCACTTTGAACTGAAGCTTCCTTGTACAAGGTGCTGCCAGTGAGTCTGTCACTCAAGCCTCCTCTCCATCCTTCATCTAGAGGTGACTCAGCATTTCCCAGTAGGTGATTCCAGGTGACAGCCTACGGCCAGCTTGCCTTCTCTTTTCTTTTGCAGGCAGAGTGGGCTTAATTTTCATGTATTTATTCTTTCAACCACAGTGTCACCTGAGACGGATGGCTAGAGGGGTAGCAATAGATTTGGGATCTTGGCACCTCTGAACCTCCTATTCTGTGTGGCCCAGGTTACAAGGGCCTGTAACCTGTCAGTCTCAATGGGTCCTGATGGATGGGGTGAGAACCTTATACAGCCTCCTTCCATAAGAGGATTAAAGGTGATGTTTAGAAAGCACAGTTCCATCCCTGGAGGGAAGATGCCAAGAGATATCAAAACACAGTTCTGCATAATCAGTTCAACCCCAACACAACAAAAATGAGAAAGGAAGATTAAAAACTAATCCACATTTCATAGCACTGAGGGGTGTGATGAAATGGGGAATAGAGTGAAAGCATGAAGCCCAGAATCACAAAATGCTCTCATTTCACTCTTTTAAAACTTCAGGACTGAGGTAGGAGATGATTCCAGCCTTGGGAGAATTCTTCCAAGGCCCTAGGAAAGAGTATCCAATTCAGAGTTTCTCTCCTTGTGGATGAGCACAGGAGGGGCTGGACAGTTGGCCACGTTAAGTAAGTATCTTGAATAATAAAAGGGCCATTCATAGTTGAGTGATACCCTGATAGGCCCATGTCCCAACCTGGGAAATCTCTCCTTGGGGCCCTTGATGGAGAGGAGGGGGCTCCAGAGAGATGCTGGTGACCACCTCCTTTGAGGTGTCAGGCAGGAGGCCCCTGGAGGCACCAAAGGGCAGCAGGGGAAAGTGGAGGGTACAAGGGTCAGCACTCAGCAGCCTCTGTGGGCATCACCCTGAACTCCCAGTCTTTGGTTTACGTAATGTGCTCACTCAGCCCAGTGCAGCAAACCCCTCTCCCAACATTCCTGGGTGTCCAGCCCTGGTTTAGCCCTGGTCCTGCCTTTCTCCTCCCTCTGTCCTTTCTGTACCCCTTCCACCTGCTCCCCTTTCTCTTTGCCATGTCCCATATCTAATTTACAATGTTTAAAGATTAACACTGGAGGGTTTTTCCACTTCTAGGCTCCATATTATCAAATTAAAAAAATCAGAAATTGGGCTTTGCTGATAGGACTGAATCTTGGAAACTGAGACTTCTCTGGAAGTACAGAATACAAGCCCTATTTGCACAATGAAATGACCACAGACATTTGGGAGCACAACTAAGACATCCACGGGTGGTTCTTTATAGAATCTGGGCTTTCTGCTCACGCATGATATGAAAATGGCTTCAGACATCAAGCTCATTTCTCTTCTAAGTGACGTCTTTTCTCCCTCCTGGAGTTCCTAGAAGCTTTCCATAATCGCCCAGCAGCCAACCTCAGTTTCTCCAAGCCCTCTCAATCTGCAAAATCAGAAGAGAGCACCTCATTAACCAGTGAGAAGGATAGTGAACCTCTAGCCAATGACAAGAGCTATGTACTCCTTGAAAGAGAAGAGTAAAACAAGGTGGCTTAAAACTCAACAGTCAAAAAGCTAAGCTCATGGCATCCAGTCCAATCACTTCATGGCAAGTAGATGGGAAAACAATAGAAACAGTGGCAGACTTAATTTTCTTGGGCTTCAGAATCACTGCAGACAGTGACTTGCAGCCACCGAATCAAAAGAAAAGCTATTACAAACATAGATAGTATATAGACATCAGTTTACCAACAAAGGTCCATGTAGTCAAAGCTATGGTTTTTCCAGCAGTCATGCACAGATATGAGAGTTGGATCATAAAGTAGGCAGAACCCTGAAGAATTGATGCTTTTGAACTGTGATGCTGAAGACTCTTAAGAGCACCTTGGACAACAAGGAGATCAAATCAGTCAATCCTAAAGGAAATCAACCCTGAATATTCACTGGAAGGACTAATGCTGAAGCTGAAACTCCAATACTTTGGCCACCTGATGTGAAGAGTGGACTCTGTAAAAGATCCTGATGCTGGTGTTGACTAAAAAAAGATGTACAATTGAGAGTTGCAAGTTAAGTTTTATTTGGGGCAAAATGAGGACTGCAGCCCAGGAGGCAAAATATCAGATAGCTCTGAAAGATTGTTCCAAAGAGGCAGTGGGGGGGGAAACTAAGATGGCGGAGGAATAGGACGGGGAGAACACTCTCTCCCCAATAAATACACCAAAAGAACTTTTAAAGGCCGAGCAAACTCCAAAAAACAGGAACTGAATGCTGGCAGAGGACATCGGGCATCTGGAGAGGCGACCCAGTGCCGACGTGAGGAGGTAGGACAAAAGAAAGAAAAGAAAAAAAAGTAGAGGGAGAGACAAAGAGCTGGGGACGGGTTCCGTCCCGGAAGGGGAGTCTGGAATAAAGAGGAAAAAAAAAAAAGAGGAGAAAGGTTTCTGAATACCAGGGAGCATTCTCTCTGGCAGATCTGCGGTGGATCTTGGAGAGCAATATAGCTGAGAGCAGAAGCAGATTAATAGCTAAGCCCTGCAAGGTTCGTCTCTGGCTACAAGGAACAGCCGAGCTCGGCAGCACAGCCGAAGCAGACTGCTCCTGCTCAGGGAGGGGCGAGCCGCGGGCTCAGGGAACGGAGCAGCCTGAGGGACCTAACCTTCCAGGAAAAGCTCCCTCTCCCCCCCAGGTCAGTGCACAAAACAAAGGGCGGTGAGGAGTCAACAGAGAGGCTGGGCAGCTGCGGGCTGCGGACCGGCCCAGCCCCCGCCTGAGAGCAGTGGGCATAACCCAGCCCCGGGGAGGCTAACCAAGACTTCTGGGGATTCTGGACAGATCGGTGCTGTATACACCTTAGAAGGAGTGCTCAGCTGCACGCCGAGAAAACAGAGCGGCCGGGCCGGGGAAGAGGAGAAGCCCCACTCCCCAACTGTGCTGGGCTGACGACAGAGAGCCTGAGCAGAGGGGGCGGAGAAGCCCTCTCACCAGGAGCCGGGCAAACTCCAAAATTAAATCTCTGCCGGTAGATCAGACTGCATAGAAAAGAGACTGTAGGACTGTGAGAAGGACAAGCCTAACCAAGAAGGCCTGCTTAGCTGCACGCTGAGAAAACAGAGCGGCTGGGCCGGGGGAGAGGAGAAGCCCCACTCCCCAACTGCTGGGCGGACGACAGAGAGCCTGAGCAGAGGGGGCGGGGGAAGCCCTCTCACCAGGAGCAGGGCAAACTCCAAAGCGCTGAATAGACACTTAAAAGACCAGCAGACAGAAGACGCTAGCAGAACTAACAGCTTTGAAACAGACAGGAGAAGCAAATTAAAGCCCTGCAGGTGGCGATAACTACATAGAAAGGAGTCTATAAGTCTGTGAAAAGGAGAAGCCGGACCAGGGAATCATCTGAAAATCTACAGACCCTTCCCTTCACCGAATGCACCAGCACCAGAGAAAGCCTTCATTATAACTGTACTAGGAACATCTTTTAAATTTTTAAAACTTTTATATATATATATATTGTTTTTTTT